>JAQQZZ010102019.1:0-16332 GCA_030265115.1 Mopalia vespertina
AAGCGATGTCGAGCTTTCCATCTTCCAACTTTTGATTTTCAAAGTTGGAAGATGAATTGTCAAAAGGGACACGGACCCTCTACGGCTAGGAAACGGCGGCCGTAGGCCCCAGAAATTGAAATAAACATGCGGCAGCCGCAGAGGATCTGCGGTAACCTCAGGGTCACCCTAGTATCCCTATATTTTACAGGCCGTATGGGTTAACGCGGGATTATAGCGGCGAGTTATGACTTTTTTTATTTCTAGGTTCGCAGTAGACACGCCGTAGAGCGGTTCCATGGCGACCATACGTCGGTCGTGCGGTGGCCTTTCGTTTTCCGTTCGGCTGCCCTAGTTTAATGTCTTCTGGTGTATTGGCTTTCTATTTCCTAAATAGCTGAAAATTTGAATTAATTGTCTTGTTGTTTAATTAATTGCAGTTTATTGCCCTTTTGCTTTAATAACAGCTGTCAATATGAGATAAAATACATTTCCATTGTTCCTTCCTTGTCATTCTGTTCTTATAGTTGTATTTCATAGTTGTATTCGTTTAGATTTGTTTAATAGATATATAGCTTGTTTACCTGTTTGTTTGTACTTATAGCTTGCATCTAAACAAAATTCCATGGTCGTTGCCTTCCATAAAAAACAGTCATCATACAGATCCAGTTAAGGACGCTTTTTGTTAACATTGAACATCTCAAACAAAACATTCATTCATCAAATTTATAGGTCATATCTGGGATATACTATATCCCTGGTCATATATATCAAGTTTGCTAAATCTTCCGTCTACATGTTTAATCAGTCCATCGCCACCCCTATTGGACGTGGTGGAGAGGTGGGCAGTAACTCAGTTCGACATTAGTTCACTCCATACCTCCAAAAGTTTCAGTTTCAACTATCACACCTGTAAATTACACCAGATAGGTAGATAGGTTAAGTAGACGTATTCTTTAGTTGAATCAATCCACGGGATTATTTACTGTGGATTGATTGATGGATTGATTTGTGTTTTACGCCGTGCTTAAGGGTATTTCACTTATATGACGGCGGTGTATTCAAACAATAATTGACACTAGCACAACCAATATGTGAAGCGTTTCCATAATGTTTGAAAGTTAATTTTCCTCCAGTGCTAAGTAAAGACAGTATTGCTTCTCTTCAAACAAACTGCCCTTAGCCAGAGAGCGTGGGTCGTGGAAGCGGCATGTCGGTCTATATATTTCTGCGTGGTTTTGTTAACATTCATTATCTCCAAAACTGCGAAAATTACATTCACCACAGACCATTCAGACCAGGCTATGCTGGCTGGGGGGGTACATGAGCATTAAAATGGGTTCAATCTATTTTTTGTTTTACTAGTAGCTGTCAGTTTCTTGTCTTTTTGTCTAACATAATGCTTACCTAGATTATCTGCCTTTATTCATATATATTAATCAGACTTGATCTTCCTTATGTTCTATTAACAACTAACAATACAACCCTAATACAGTCTTGGAGTATTTGTATCTTCATGTCACCATGGCAGTTTCAACTGACACGAATTGAAATCAATACTGGACATTTGATATGAAATCACAAGAATGTGTTATCGATCTAATGTACAAGTTTTAAATGGCATGTCAAACGTGATTATTCTAATTAACCGTCTTGTTTTTGTTTTCCCCCGCAGCCAGTTTTCTGCTGTGGTAACATGTGTAAGTGAGTACCTGTCCAGCTCAGAGATCCAGTGTCACCCCAGGGAGGTTAGGGATACTCTGATCAGCAGTGACGCGCTCACCAATCGGATGGGTCAACATTTCAACTATACACAATGCAAAGGTTTTTTGCTTTAGTTTTTAACATTATAACGATTTTTAAGCAAGACGTTTTCAACTAAATACATTAAACATTCATACAGATGAACTGTTCAGTTACAATGGCCAGACTTATACTCCAAGTGACATAGATCTACCGCAGTACAGAATACATGTTCTCTATATGTAGATGTCATGATGGCCAGACACTCTTCTTGGTGGTTCAGGACACATGTGATATAGATCTACCTCAGTACAGGACACCTGTTCTCTATATGTAGATGTCATGATGGTCAGACACTCCTCCTGGTAGCTCAGGGTACATGTGATATAGATCTACCCCAGTACAGAACACCTGTTCTCTATATGTAGATGATCCAGGTGAACAGCTATGTCATGATGGTCAGACATTGCTCTTGGTAGCTCAGGGTACATGTGATATAGATCTACCTCAGTACAGAACACCTGTTCTCTATATGTAGATGTCATGATGGTCAGACACTCCTCCTGGTAACTCAGGGTATATGTGATATAGATCTACCTCAGTATATAACACCTGTTTTCTATCTGTAGATGATCCAGGTGAACGGCTATGTCATGATGGTCAGACACTCCTCTTGGTCGCTCAGAGCACATGTGATATAGCTCTAGACTTCCTCCGCCAACAGACTGGTGACTGGTTTAAATGCAGGTATGTTTTTGTTGACTCGGATTATCTCACAATATTTGTGAGGAGCTAAACGTAAAAGTTAATTCCATGCCACAGTGTGATATTCGGGCAAAACATCTAATGACAAGGTAGTCTGTTCTGTTTGGTATATTGATCATATAAAACGATCCACATGTCATCATTTAGTTTTTACATTTAAGGGATTTTTATATCATGCAGTTCCGAAAAATGTTTTCAAAATGATTGTGAAGCAGACAAGTTTTAAACTATGTTCACAACAATTAATTCTCTATTTGTGCGATCCAGGTAACGCCATCATATAACGTATGTAATATTGACGATACAGGTGTATCAAAATCTGTATTGTGGATTATGATTTATTTACCATACAACTACATAAACAACGTAAAAAAACGTAAGTCGATTGACCTGACAACATTCAGTCTCTTGTTTGTCGCACTCGACCAACTAAAAGCCTTCAACTTCCCCTTTAAAATACACATGTTTCGCCAGTTTCTTGATGGATATATTTACCATTTCAGCTATTACAGAGAGTTTGTGACGTGTTTACAGGCCGTGTTACAGCCACGGGGTTACCAGTGTTATTTTGGAGATTTACAGAAGGCTTTGCTTAGAGAACGAGGCTGGTTTATCACTCATACCCAGTTCAATCCCATTATCTGCACAGGTTAGAATAGAGAATATACCGAGTTCGAATCCCGGGAGAGACATGCAACTTTTTCTCCCTTCATTTATTCAGAATATATTGATATAGAATAAGGTGTGATTGTGGTTGGTAAGGGGCTCTTCTCAGCCAACTGTGACTCGGGAGTCGTCTTTTTCTATGGTATTGTCACTGGTAGTTTTTCACCAGTGCATACGGCTGTCTTTTTACTGTAATACGTTTGAGGAAGTTGTTAAAAGTCGATGGCAACAGATGATTATAATGATAATATATCACGGAATTGTTGTGAAAGTAGTTGTTATGGCATAAACTGGTCTGTGTGTTTATGTCCTTGGGGTTATATACAAAGTGCTACAGATTTGAGCGGTTGTCTATATGTAAAGGCGGATGCGGTTTCTATATTCGTTTTTGTAACGCTTTGAATGAGAAGGTGTTCAACGTTATGCGCCTTTACATAATTCACACTTATTGAAATCACATTTAGTTGCCTCGGCGAAAATATAAACTAAGTTATTGTTGATATATATTGTTAGAATGACTCAGAAGTAATCTGATGGTGAAAAGATAGGTACATGTAGTCCTAGTCCGTTTCGCCCATGTTCTTAATCTTAAATAAATATATGTGCATTAAACGTGACAGATATATATAGTATTTGCGTTATTTTTTAATAACACTTTCTTAGTTTGAGAGTTAGGCACCGAATCGCCAGCAGTAAATGCCGGCCGGGTGGCTGAGTGGTCTCCAAAATAACGAAAATACTTCACTTTCTTAATGACACAAAAATTATCATTTGCTATCAGCTATGGGAGCTGTGTCACATTCCTATCAGAGGGGTAGTGAATGTCCGCTACCTAGACTCCAGCTGACTAGCCGGGTGGCTGAGTGGTCGAGGTGGCCGGCATTTACTGCTGGTTATTCGGTGTCTAACTCTGAGTGTCGTGGGTTCGATTCCCGGCGGGTTTCAACCTGCAAAATCTTCTGAACTAGAAACTGTTCAAACTAAGACAGTGTTATTCCAAAATAACGAAAATACTGTTAATCTTCAATTTCTTAAAGACACAAAAATGATCAGAAATATATATAGTCTACAAAGAAGCAAACTTTCTTTTCCCAACATTTTCGCCAATTATATTCGGATCTCAACGTATTTCCCATATAAATCGCTGTTATAATACAACTGTCTTACACATTATAGGGGATTACATTGTTTGGTTCGGTTACGATGTTTAAAACTTCCCTTCAATTGAGACAGTTTCGTTGTTGATGGAAATATGTAGCATTAAAAAACAAATTCTTTGATTTCAACAGAAATGATGTATTTACATTGACAGAAGAATAAAAACGTTTTGTACCAGTTCAAAAAGAGCGTTGTCATTTGGATTAAGTCACTTTCGTATTTGAAATGCGCAGGTTTCTTTTTTTTATATACTGTAATAATATCGTTTGGTTTGTTGGTTTGCAAAACGCAAGACGCACTTTTATGACAACGTATTTATCTACTTCTTACCAGGTCATATAAGTATGGTGGAATTCTTGGAAGAAACATCGTAGTAAAAACCTTGCGACTCCCACACTCCATCGTATACATGAGGTTTATTGGAATGCAGTAATATTCAGAATAATTAGTATTCCAACACGCTAACACTAAGTTAGGGCGACGAACCCTGCTAATATTGGAACTCGAGAAGAGATGTGTTGGTTTGAATATCTTGCTGATGACGCTCCTATTAAATCAAGAATTAGGAAAAAGAACCATTCAATTCTCAGCCCACGATATGTCAATTAACAAGTCCCGTAGAGCGAGACGCAATTTTGAGAACACATGTGGCCCAAGTAACCGCATGCAAACATAAAAAAGTCTTTTAATTATCGATTCCTTCGTTTGTTGTTTTACAGTGAGTAAATGTTTGTTTATGGTAAGATTTTCGTCGTTTTATATGTTATTTCAAACCAATGGATGAACGAAACCAAATTTACCGCCACAAGCTAAAAATCTGACATGGTCACAAGGCACAAGCGAAGCATAAGACACAGATTAAGACTGACAAGGTACAAGACAAGCAAAGTGCATAATACTTAGTGCAAAAATGCCGAGTGTTGAAATTTGCAGGGTTACACGCTATAACAAATGGCGTCGCGTTGCCCATTTATCCTGAGAACCCCCAACCCAACAGAAACCAAATAAGCAACGTTTCTGCTGATGTCTACCACGTTGTTTGACATTATATCTCGAACAAATTGGCTCGATTTGACAAATTTCTAGCAACGAAAAACAATATATACAATAAAAATGTGCTTAAGGATTATGGCAAGTCGTTTCATCATATCTACCTTTATTTAAATATTCTGAATAGTTTTTAACACATGTTGACTTTTTGCACATGTGTAAAAAAACGAATGACTATATTATAGACTAGAATTTCACTTACGTGATTTTCATTTCAACAAATGTATATACTCAATGATACATATTTAAAAGAAGCTCACATATATATATGTGGAGCAGAGTTCCCCAAATGTGAAAAAGAATTCATCATGTGTAAAAGAATGAAACTGTTTTCAACTCACGCAAAAAAAAAAAAAATAGCCACGGCGATCGTAATACGCCCACATCATCAATGACAATCGTAAAATGATATATTTTCGGAACTAGGGTGTTCATTTTCAGGCAACAGCAATAAACAATAATATATCGCATTACCCTAAATGAAACAGTTTCAGAGAACAATTAACTGGTTAAATTATATGAGGATCGATTACAATTTTTTTAAATGAGACTATTTGTAGTTGTTTGGAAAATCAAAAATCCAGATTCAACTACCAAAAGTACATACAATGAAAATAACACACTCTTGTGTTAAGCTTGATCCAAAGTTTAAGTCCTAAATCTAAATACTTGTGGAATTTAAACATTTATTACAACCCGCGATACCCATTTGTTAGTTAGTAAACATGATGAGCATCTAAAGATTCTATTTTCAATAGAGGGACTTAAAAAATACGGAGAACTCTTCGTTATGTTGATATGGACAACCATAGTAAGTTTCATTACATTCCATTCCACTGGGAACTATGCTCTGTACTGTGCCAACAAGGTTTCGAAGCCAAGGACAAGAACTCAATAAATACGGAAAATTTCGATATCTTCTTCCTTGCATTGATATAAACCGTCATAACAAGTTTCGTTAAAATCTACAACAATATTAATGTTTGGGCGTATAAAAACCGATTGGAATCATTTTGTCATTTGTGAAATTAATGCATCGATAAATGCGACAAGATTTGGGAGATAAAATTGATCGTAACATCAGATATCATTCGCGATCTCGATTTGTTTGTATAATTAGACTTTAACGTGGTATCAAGGTCATTTCACTAGATGACGACGGGTTGTCCACTTTTATATCTGCAGTCATTACTTAAATACAATGAAAACCGGGAGGAACGCTACCAGATTCAGCAAGTTCGATGTTAAAATATTAATTCTTTTCAGAGCACTGTAGAATTCATTATGAAATAAGGATGACAAGAAATAGCTTTAATACCTGTTCGAATGTTACCTGCGTCTCAGGATTATTGATCTTTGTGTACCACGCACTGAAAGGTTGGTGACATTAAAACGTTTTAGTGACGTCAGAAATTCTCTTTCTTCAAACAACTTTAATGCAAGTTTTTAGTATTACAGGAAAGCACTGCTTATAGTTGTACTATATATAATAAACATATTAGGGGAATTTTTTTTAAAAAACATCAGTTCATATCGTACTTACAAAACCTCACAAATCTTTCAAAAATGTAAATAATACGAGATAAAAAGATCTGAGAGTGGGCCTATGGTAATGGTGCTGATCGCTGAAAAACCCTCAAAACTTCATCCTTCGTTAGTTGTTCATAAATAAAATCATTGTTTCACACTGGGAGGATACTCTGAACACATACGAAGAATACCAGCCATGAAAAGTCTAACCTCCATTGTGTAAGGCCAGGCTATATAAACAAACACTTCACGCTTCAGTGATAACACATATAATCATTAGCAACACACCGTGTAAGATGCAACCTACATAAGTATTAATTGATGTGACTTTACCTGATAGCGTTTTAGTATTTCCTCCCGCTGTCTCCTATTGTTAGAGTTATGCAACGTCAGCGGATCTCCGAGAACCCGTCGAGTGTCGTTTGACCAGTGAAAGTCGAGGTTTGGGAGAGAACTGGAGACGACCTGTATGACCGCTGGAATCCCCTCACACAATAACCACCAGCCACGGACATCACATCCAGCTGAAACCTGAATCAAGACCGACATATAAAAACAACTTTTTATACTTTGGACAAAACACGTCCTGTATTCACAAATGGCGAGGTAGGCTACAGTTTGATACTTCATTTAAACTAATTTTGTTTAATTTTACACTACATGGTTTAGCTACAAAATTATTTTTTTTTAAAATGTTGACCTCTTGTAATGTGGGCCATGGCTTGTCCAATCTGACAACGTACAGGTTGGAGAGTAAATAGCACATATCCCAAAACATGTATTTGATTTTCTTTTCTTTTGGATATCATGCATAGAACTAATATCTACCGCTACAATCTTTCCTGACGTTTTATTTGAATTTCTCACCAGAGTGGACACGTTTAAGTTATCTCTCTTTGCAAAAATAAAAATGAGAACAGTCAGAAAAGAAATATTGCAGGTAGGGAGAATACTAGGCGTTGTATTAAGTGTATCGAAACATCAGATAAAAATCATATGTATGTTTCGAGAAGCCGATTATAGCGGCGGATCAATTTCCTATCTCCACCACGGGTTGAGATAGGCGGAACCTAGGGCCAAGATGAAGCAATTAGCCCTATACATTGTGCTAGAATGTAACTAGATCGAGCAATATAGGCTAGCTATAAATAGTAACTATAGCTATATTAAGCTACAAAGGGATTGTTCTTTCAGGTGATAAGGGCATAAGGCTGTGTTTTTAAAGATGTTGCCCCAATTCAATCTTATTAAAATCAAATCTCAAAAACACTCCCCGTGTTTTGTGTGTCGCTATATAGAGATCTAATGCAATCACCACACCTACAATGTCGATTGGTTTCTAAAATTGACCGATCAGAGCTGCTTCTCAATTCGGGTTTGTAAAAGCCGAAGATTTCCGCCTACGAACCGAAGTTTCCCAACTGCGTATTTTTACATGATCAACGGATACATGCACGCACAATCAACAAACACCATTCAAATAATAGAGTGGAATTGCATTTTCCCTGTTTAGACGCGACATGCAACATCAACACAGAAGTAAATCGGACAACTTCTGCTTGTTTTGGCTGAACATCCGAACACATGGAATCTCTCTATATATGTAGACTCATATAAAGAGACCATGCGACAAAACACTGCTTAACAGTATAGTTGTAGTGCTTTACAAAGTTAAACAAATTGTCAAAACCTGAATATAAGATTCAACATATGTTATCAGCTTTAAGCTCGAAACTTGGTCATTTTATCCGCCAGGGGGCGTAGCTGTAATTATCTTAATATGCGAGTAATCTACCAAGGGTTATAATGCAGAGTAGCTCGGAATAAAACTCTTGGCTAGAGATGATGCGTAAGACCCCAATCTAACAAACCAATTAAACAGAAAAGTCAAACCGCACAGCCCAACAACAGGGTATGTAACAATCTCTCGAAAGTTTCACTTCTCCCATTCGCTCACCGACGTTAAAGGTCTTTAACTGTGGGTGAACACACTGGGTTGTCATGACCGACAATTGGACTACCAGTCAGCAAAAAACACATCTTTTCAACCTTTGCACGTACATCATTAAGATTTGGACACCTGGTAAATCCCACTGTCAATTCAGTACGTTATGCCAAAGCAAAATAGTTACCAGCAATCTAGCAGAAATTAAACTTCAAAAATACGTATATGAAATAAAAATAGAACTCTCCTACAATTAAGTAAATAATAGTACTCATGTCACGTCATGTGCTAAATAATAAATTCAAGTTCATTATAACCGAGACTTATTGCGTTCGTAGACATTACTAAATCAAATTTACGCAGTTTTTAAAAATGCAGTGCTTTTTCAATTGCCGCCATTTTGCACTCGCTGATCAACGCCTAAACACAAAAAAGTAACACGGTATAAGGACGCAAATGACCACTCGTATTTCCACGTTGATATGCTAATTTAGTATTAGAACGGTGCATATAATTGATTATAAGCCACGGAAGTAAATTAATTTGACAACGAAGAGATATGCTTGCTGAGAATCATATTATTTAAAAACTATCCAGAGATGAATACATGAAAAATCACTAAGCCAACAAAGAACTCATTCTGTTAGGTGCATAATTTAGAATAATTTGCCGTGCGGAAGATAGGTTGGAGACCCAAAGTCCGGTTTAGGTCAAATTTAACCACCTGCCCTTGAGAAATTCACCGTATTCAGCTGTTTTTCAAACTCTGACACCGATCCTCAGTAACCACACAGAACTAGCTCGTCAAAGCCTTCCGATGTGAATATTTTTTAGATATCATTCTGTTTAACGCTGTTAAATTGCGTTAAACCTAGATAATTTGACAATAAGGGGTACAATGTAACACAATGGATCTGAACGCAGGATTCAAACGGTTAATGAATAAAACTCAAGTCAAATACTTTTATTTAAACAACCTAGCTCTGTCGGCATTACACTGATTTCCAAAGAGGCCCTAAGGACCTTAACTAACCTATACAATGTACAAATATAGAATATAATATGCAAATATAATATTGTAAAAATATATATACAAATGTGGTATTTAAAATAAATAGATAAATTTATATATTCTTTTTCAATCCATTTTGCGTACAAGATCCTATTCTTTGTCTTGCCTTTTTCACGATTCGATCGATATGATGATCCCATGTCATAAGGGGATCGAATTTTATACCTAAATATTTGTAGTTATAAACTCAATCTCTTGCCCATTAATTGACAAATATACATCCTCAGCATTTCTTAAACGACGTCCTAATAACATCCATTTGCTCTTATTTACATCAAGATGAAGTTTATTACAATTAAACCATTCTGAAACATTTTCAAGATCATCTTCCAATGATTTGGATATCATGCTCGCGTCAGACGATGGGAAAAGTAAGACAGTCGTCGGCGTACAGTGTTACTTTACTCTTAGAAATAACAGAAGTGATGTCATTTATATACATAATTAATAGCAGGACTTCTAAGACCGACCCAGTGATACCCCACAAGCAATGACACGTTCTCTAGAACAACTTGTGCCAAATTTAACAAATTGGTCTCGGCCGTATACATAATTTCGAAACCATAATAATTCTATATTAACAATGCCCAAACATTCCAATTTAAATAACGAGGTCTCCTTATCAACCGTATCAAACGCCTTTTGTGAAGGTCGAGAAAAACACCCCCAACCATTTGATCCTTGTCAATGTGTTTAAGAATAAAATCAGAAACATCCGTGACGGCTGCTTCTGTGCACAGGGGCTCGGTACCATAGAGGCCGTCTATGTATAGACAGAGATAATGAAGGGCGGACACTCTCCATCGGCCCAGCTTGTACCGTGGTGAAATTTAGCCGATTCAAGTCCACAAATTACATAAAATAAATGAATACCATCCGTCCGTGTGAAACAAATAGTTCATCTCCAAATCCTAACCCAGAATTGTAATGTTAGTTATCTACAATTCTCAAATTTCGCTTGCAAATACAAAAGTTTTATTTGTTTCTTTAATTCAGCCTACGAGCGATGTATGCGGTTAGCTGTGATTGGATAATGTGAACTAGGCCATCGACATTATCCAATCACAGCTAAGCGCATACATCGCTCGTAGGCTGAATTAAAGAAACAATTATAAGTTTTGTGTTTGCATGCAAAATTTGAGAATTATAGACATTTAACATCACAAATCTGAGTTAAGATTTGAAGATGAACTAGTTGTCTCTCACACACAGGTGGTATTTATTTATCTTATGTAATAAGTGGAGTTAAATCGGTTAAATTTCACCACGGCACAAGCTGGGCCGACGAAGAGTGTCCGCCCTTCTATCTTCTGTCTACATAGACGGCCTCTATAGTACCGAGCCCCTGTGTTTCTGTGGAGTGTTTCTTACCAAAACAAGACTGTTGTGGACATAAAATAGAATGCTGCAATAAATAATGTAATTGGTTGTGAACTGGCCTTTCAAATATTTTCATGCAAATGGGCAATATAGAAATTGGTCGGTAGCTTGAAGGATCGGCTGGATTACCTCCCTTGAATAACGGCACAACTCTAGCCTTTTTAAAAACACATGGTATGTATCCCGTTTTAAGGGAACGGTTTATAATATGTCAATGGTACAGCAACCACTTCAACAGCATCCTCCAGTAGTCTCGTGTTGATGGTATCTACACCGGTAGACTTACTTCCTTTAGACTACGAAGTTCCTTTAAAATATATCCAATAGGAACTTCAAATACTTCAAGAAAATTTAAATACTTTCTTAAATAGAGGATACGGATTAGATATCTGTACTTCAAAGAGAGACCTAAGACGGAGAATAGTCCGTGTCCGCCAATTGTACTTTTTTGTGTCTCTCATAAATGTATGTGGAGCCCTCTGGCTAACGGCAGTTTGTTTGAAAAATTGAAGAGTAGCAATGTTTAAGCACAAGAGGAATACTAACTTTCCAACAGTATCAAAACACATCACATTTTATGGTTGTGCTAGTCTCCATTTTTATTGTAAGACCTTTGCTATTTCTTTAACTTTTTTTTATATAAGTGAAATGCCCTTAAAAACGGCGTAAAACACCAATCAGCAAATAAATAAATCAATGTACATGGATTTAAAACTCCTGTCTTGGATTATGTTCATTTGCTTTTGTATAGCATTTTATATGGTCGGTGATCTCATTTATAAAGCGTCCGAATTCCATTGTTGTACGTGCAAAGGGTGAAAAGATATATATTTGCTGACTGGTAGTCCGATTGTCGGCCATGAGAACCCAGTGTGTTCACCCAGTTATTGACCGTTAGTTATGGACCTCTTATTCTATCACTCAAGGACCGTGGCTTAGTGGTTAGGGTGTGTGCTTACTAATCCTACTTCGATGTACCGTTCACGGGATCGAGTCCGTCGTCTGTCGACCCACTGATATATGAGGGATTCGCGACGTGACTCCGGCAATCACGGGGGTGATTTTTACGATGTTCCTCCCGGTTTTCCAACGTAATTAGGCAAGGAACCGTGTGAAGTGCAGGATCTGTCGTCCTATAAGTGAAATACCCTGGTGTAAGAGCTAAGTTAAACCCCAATCAAACCAACCAAACAAATATCCTATCCCAATTTCTCCTTGTGCCTGACCTGCTCAACACCTAAGTTACTTTTCAACATTTTATCAAGACACTTCACATTTTATGCTAGTGCTAGTGTCCAATATTGTTGAAATACCCTTAAATGCCGTTAAGCACGGCGTAAAACACCAATCAATCAAATATGCCAGACGCATCTGTATTTACAAACTGGCTAGTAAGATATAGCTTTACTTCAGGCACCACTGGAACTACACAAAGTTATAGTTGGGAGCAAAGTCTGCTGTGATAAATCCTTCCATACACCATTGCTCGCTGGGGAAGTAAACCGAAGGTTCAAACTTAACTATTTGTAATGAGAATTTCGAATTAATTTTTTCGCTGCCTTAAAGATAGAATGTTTAACTAAAACTTAAAATGTCATTTGTGTTGTCCAATTTGATCCGAATTCGTTTCGCAAGACCTTTAAGCCGCAATCATACCCACAGAGGAGACATTGAAGTTAAGTGCAATAAGTTATCGACAAATTCAGAATTTGGGTTTCTAGAAATATTGTGTCCTCCACAAAGACACGTACTATGTAAGATGACTCTCCGTGCTTTTGCCCTCGCAGATCGATACTCTTTGTATTTCTGCACGGTGGCTTGGATCATAAAGTGGTAGTTTACTAGACTTAACATTGGAACTAATAATGAACATTTCTTGTTTTAGGTATGCCTGCTGTGTTTGGATTTTAGTATTACCGCTAGTAAGACCTTTGCTATTTCTTTAACTTTTTTTTATTCAATATATGATTTATGACCTCAACCTGATATCCCCTAATCCGGTTGGCTGCGCGGATCACTTGTTGTTTTGTGATTAGCACTTCGTAACTCGCATGGTACAGTAGCTATATACTCCTGGAGCAAACGGGTGGAGGCTTTTCTGTTGTCTTTTGCTGCTTTCTTTATCTAACACTTAACACCTCGAGATACCAAAGCCTCTGAGCCACTTAAGAGACTACAATAAACCGATCTGTTTATGTTGCCTTTGTTTAGAGTCCTTTGGATGTCTTGTCCTTTCTTTGCGTATTGCCAGCGACACCAATAGTGGTTTACTTCACTGATAAGAGGGGAAGTACTGCGTTAACAATTTGTATTTAAAAAACGCATTTTATGGTGTGCCGGTATAAATTACCAAAGGAAACCGCTGTCATAAAAGCAAAATCAGGCATGACTTTAAACACCTATCAAATAATCTGAATATACAAACGTTTGACAAGATTTTTTCTCCGTGTAATAAAGCAATAGCGCATGTATATTTATAGTTTTGTATGTGCGCTGGGTCATCGTTGTACGAAACTGTCGTACAGCATGCTGTTGGTATGATGGTAGAGGAAGAAAATCTTCTCGACAACCGTAAAGCGGACGGTAAGCATATACAGTGTTTGTGAAAAGGGTTTAAGAATGGAATGCATGATTTTATTAATAAATTACAAAAGCAGAAGCAGTCTATTTTTTCCTGCATAGGACTATAATCGCTTCAACAAATAAACAGTTTCTTTTATTGAATACTCGGTGCCGTTTACCAGTCCACAATCAAAGAAACCGTTCAATACATGGTCTCTTAGCACACAGATACTTGGCATCTCTGCTTCTGTGTCCGATCTCCTTCGGTGGCAAACACTGACCAATGTACCCACACAGGTTAGTCATCAAGGTGTAATTGTAACTGAGGTACGCCAGACCTACATGTAACAGTGATTTACTCTTTTGCCAGGTGTTGATAGAACGGTACCAGAATTCTCCAACATTGGTCCAACAATGTTAGGGGCGCATGTAGTCAAACTTATTCCACGACAAACCATCAGAGGATGCAAACTTATCAACCGTATACACACAATGGCAGGGTAAGTAGCCTTTATCAATACTGTATAAAATCAATACTCTTCTACTCGAGGCACAACCCGTCCAATGCACACACCAGACAAATTCGTGTACATAGACAAAATCGCGCTAAGCGGACTATGAACTTGAATGGCGCACCCTTTCTAATACACGGTAAAAGACTCTATGTTGTCCGAGGAAGACCTATCTCTCTGCGGTTTAATTGGTCACTTACAAAATACCTAAAAAAAGAAAGCACGAATCGCGAAGTGGCGGTTCGGCTAAGGACTGTAAGTTATGGAAGAACATTAACAAAATATTATTTGTAAAGAACACTTCAGCGCTGGAAGTACACCCATCAATCAAATATTTTGTGCATCGCAGGTGACCTGACCCCCGGATTTTAGAGGCATTTTTAAACCTGGTTAAGGAGAGGTGTGTGAATCGCACAAATTAAACGTACGCCATCCAATCAAAACCTATATTTTATTAGTGTTATGCAGATGCCTCAGAATATCACAGATTATCTTCTCACAAAGTCCGCCAATGACAACCACATAACCTGTCCCTTTGTGAAGATAGACTGTGGTCTAATGCCAGGCAGGTTCCGAAACTATGATGGTCGCTGTAATAACAGAAAGCAGCCATTCTGGGGAGTAAGCTTTACGCCCATTGCTAGGGATCTGCCCCCCGTTTACGAATCTGGTAAGTCTGGCTTTATTCGGTTCTACAGTTGGTGAAATCATAATAAAGATAATCTCCATTATTACAGCACAAAATACGCTAATTAGCACTTCGATTAATATGGCCCTCTGGTGGAGGGCAGTTTGTTTGAAAAGTAGCAATGCTGTCTTTAGTTAGCACTGAAGGAAGTTTAACTTTCCAACATTATGAAAACCCTTCACATCTGGGTTGTGCCAGTGTCAACTATTGTTGGAATACACCGCCGTCATAGAAGTGAAAGCACGGCGTAAAACAATCAATCGATTAAAATGTCAGATCCTTGTCGGTTACTTTTTGTCTCATTTGACATTAAGAAATTTACAAAGTTTCATATATCCGGAGTGAGTTATATATATATATATATATATATATTTTTTATAGAACAAAAAGACGGACATGTGCAGACTGGCCTCCCTCGGCGTACAGGTGTCAATGGCTTCCCTCTCCCTAGTGCACGTCTGATCAGTAACATCGTCCATCCGCCCAGTGAGACGCCCATCGGGACAATCACAACATCGCTGTACACAGCCTTTGGTCAATCTATATCACACGATATCACCGATACGCCGCTGGAAACCGGTATGACCAGTCCATGGCACAATATCACTAATATTCCTTCCTCAGCTATTAATATAAAAGCCAATCTCGCGAAACAACCCATTACACATAGAAACCATTAAGATCTGACCCAATCTCTGGATACCATCACAACTCCTAGAAACCATTCGGATCAGATCTGATCTCGGGATACCATCATAACTCCTAGAAACCATTAAGATCAGATCCAATCTCTGGATACCATCATTACACCTAGAACCCATTACACCTAGATCCAATCTCTGGATACCATCATTACACCTAGATCCAATCTATGGATACCATCATATCTCGTAGAACCCATTAAGATCAGATCCAATCTCTGGATACCATCATAACTCCTAGAAACCGATCGGATCCAATCTATGGATACCATCATTACACCTAGAAACCATTACGATCTGATCTCGGGATACCATCATAACTCCTAGAAACCAGTAAGATAAGATCTGATCTCGGGATACCATCATAACTCCTAGAAACCAGTAAGATCAGATCCAATCTAACTAAAGCTCCTTACTTTTAAAAAATCATTAAGAGGAGATCCAACCTCGGGATATCACAACTTCTCCTGAAAGCCATTGAGATCGGCAACAATCTCAAAGTCGCGCCCCGTGAGGGAGCGGGTGGGCCATGGCCCTGCAGAATATTCTCTCGGCTTCCTCGGTCGATCGTAAGAGGCGAG
>JAQQZZ010102030.1:0-14136 GCA_030265115.1 Mopalia vespertina
GCTCGTTCTTATATATTCACATTCCGTATATGTCAAATATTTATATGTTTTTGCGGACCTTTAAAACAACCAAAAATGGTGAAGGAGTCAGACTCATGATCGAGCTATATAACACTATAGCAATGCACATGCGCATTGACAACAGCCAAGTTCAGCAGTTTTCCGGACTCTTTACGGAAACGGACGAATGAGAACAATGTACCGAGTTTCTGTATTACGGTTAGGTAATGTAACCGAATGATTCTCTTCATTTTACGCTAAATCTGACCGCTATACCGTAAAATATATTTTGTTCCCATAATTCTAAAACTACGGAAGTAAAGCACTACCTGGCCGCGTCGCTTCGCTTACACGTTGAAATGAGTTGTATATTGATGAACGCTGTAGTAGGTCACCTAAAAATGTATTAACGGTACTAGATTTTTTGCTGGTGGTGGGAAGGGAGGGGAGGGGAGGGGGGGAATAAGGAGGATTGGGGGAGCGATTATCCATAACTGATCATTAATCAGCACCATATTTGGCATATATTTTTTATATTTTTTTTTATCATTTGTATTATTATTTTTTCTGTTTTCTTTGTTGACAAGTAGACAACTTCTGCCTGATATCAATGGTTCCAATCAGATAATCTCAAGAAGCCTTGCATGTCTTTAAATCCAGCTGGATTGTTCGGGTCATTGTACGTGTATTTATGTACTAACGAAATACTCAGATGAGAGCATGTGCGATAGGATGAGCGTTACGTTTGGCCATTTTCAAAACCATTTCCCTCTAGTGACAAATTTATAACACCAATAGATGTCGATTCGTGCCATGTAGTATCAATTAAAAGTTATCACTGGGTTTTTAAGAAAATAAAACAATAAACGGTGCACACTAGAGACAAAACAGAATGTGTGTGTTGCTGGATTTGTAACAATGGCTACTTGTGAGAGAGGTGATATGGTGCGATGGCTAGCTTATCGGGACTGCATGTTTAACATACCCAAGTGTTGTGAAGCAGTGTTGCCCAACTATTTTATCATATTGCCTAATCTACATATACTGACAATGAATTCTTGCTAATTTAAACCTGGGGTCACTCTTTTTGATTTGGTTCCCACGGCTATATCGTAAATATACCTCAAGCTGGTCAGATAAATGCGTCTACGCCTCCCTTTAACTTCCATCAGAACTAACACAGCTGTTACAAATTGCCAAACAAAAGTTTGTCCTGAGATGTTTTTTTAATTAACATTGAACGGTTTTTTACAGGATATCATATGGGACGACAAAACACAAGGTTTTGCTTTGACCGCTTATAATTACGGGTTTATCATCAGTCCGATGATAGGCGGTTATTTGGCATTGCACAGTGCCAAATATGCCATGATTGTCAGTATGTGCCTATCAACGTTGGCAACGATTCTAACGCCCTGGAGTGTTGGCTTTAGTCCCTACATGACATTTGTTCTACGAGCTGTTGTCGGTATTTCAGCGGTAAGTAAACAGTTAGCATGTATATACCATACAGACCCGACACGAGCAAGGTGCTTTTTCCTTTTCTTTAAATATTAGTGTAAGTGTGTGTCTGCAGTACAGTTATCTTTTGTCTTGTTCTAGGGTGTGTGTGTGTCTGCAGTACAGTAGTCTTTTGTCTTGTTCTAGAGTGTGTGTGTGTGTCTGCAGTACAATTATCCTTTGTCTTGTTCTAGGGTGTGTGTGTCTGCAGTACAGTTATCTTTTGTCTTGTTCCTGGGTGTGTGTGTGTCTGCAGTACAGTTATCTTTTGTCTTGTTCCTGGGTGTGTGTGTGTGTGTGTCTGCAGTACAGTTATCTTTTGTCTTGTTTTAGGGTGTGTGTATGCCTGCAGTACAACAGTTGTGGTCCAAATGGGCTCCAATATCAGAAAGAGGCAAACTCACTTCATTCACTCATTCAGGTAGGTTGTCAACAGACCGTTTTTACATAAGCCGTGTTGTTGCCGTTTAGTGTCCTCCGTTAATTGTTTCACAAAAAGCCCACGGTGGTAGCCTTCATAATTCCTTGTCATATGAACATTAGCATTTGAGCAGATAACACGTAGGCCTTACTATTAGGCTAAAAGGGAGACAATTTATATTTTATATAATTCCAATGGTTTCATTGGTCAATCTATATCAGACATAATTGAGAATTAATCATTGGATGAAATCCGATGAGGTACGGATACAAAATCACTTAGTAAGCCCAATGCATACAATGTCCAAATACGAATATGTATAAATATATTTATCTATAAAAATATTAATCTGGGTGCCTGATAATTTAGTATGCATAATAGAAACAGCATGACAATATATATGGGTAAACAGTGGAAGCAACATGCAAATGGTAACGTATTCAACACGATCAACCATACTACTTACATTTTCTACAACAGGTAAAATGGTGGGAAATGTCTTATCGTTCGGTCTGACTGGATTCTTGTGTACTTTGGATTTCCTCGGAGGCTGGCCTATTGTATTTTATGCAACAGGTAAAGCGTTATATTGCATGCAACATGATTTGTACAAAATATAATTTAAGTCTTACTGCTTTCCATCTGGACAGTCATAATACTTATCCCCTTTTAACATGCGATTAAATAATGTTTCAGGAGACAGGTCTCTGGTGTTACTGTACTGCAGTGTTTTCTTGTTCTGTATTGCCATTATATCTTTCAAGAATTCAAACTTGTCACATTCATACACAAAATATTGGCGCGTTCATAATGCTAAATTTGGATCACTTGGGAAAAGACACGGGCTTTAAGTGATGCCTGATAGAGTGGGGTTAGGTTTATCGATCTTATACCATTCCAGTCGATCTCAATAACATTCAAAGGATTATTTTAAATGTTTAGCGATCTTATACCATTCCAGTCGATCTCAATAACATTGAAAGGATTGTTTAAATGTTAAGCGATATTATACCATTTCAGGAGATCCCAATAACATTCAAAGGGTTGTTTTGAATGTTAAGCAATTTTATACCATTTCAGGCGATCCCAGTAACATTCAAAGGATTGTTTTAAATGTTTAGCGATCTTATACCATTCCAGTCGATCTCAATAACATTCAAAGGATTGTTTTAAATGTTTAGAGATCTTATACCATTCCAGTCGATCTCAATAACATTCAAAGTATTGTTTGAAATGTTAAGCGATCTTATACCATTCCAGGCGATCCCAATAACATTCAAAGTGTTGTTTTAAATATTAAGCGATCTTATACCATTCTAGGGATTTTGTCTGTTATATGGATGCTGATCACTGTGTACTGTGTCCACGATAGCCCCGAGACACATCCTCGGATCACGGAAGTTGAGAGAGAATACATTGTTAACAGTCTCTCATCTAAGTCTGGCACAGATAAGGTACGTACGGTAATACTTGTTTCCATGGTGATAACCAGAGGGATTTCTCGGTGTCTTTGAGATACCCCAAAAGCCATTTGAGACACCAGGTTTTAGTCAAATTTAACATGGGAAAGATAAGGGAACAGAAAAATGAGTTCCCCTATTTCAGTAAAAATCGTGATTTAAGACACCCTCTTCTTTATTTCTGGCTAATACTGTGCTTCTGCTGTAGCTAGCATTTGTTATATCGCAAAGACTTTAACAACTGGGAAGACAGGGATTGAATGTTTCTGTTTTTTCGAAAAAAATCAATCCGATGTAGTTCAACACTAGCATTCATATTTCTCTTTATCGACACCAATAGATATACTTATTTAAACAAATAACCGATGGTGTTTTTGACTTTTCGCCTCGGAGATATACTATAAATGAATGTTATACTTGTGACTCGTTGAATCGTTGATCATACCTAGCTGCCTTTTTGTTTTTTGGATTTCCTGTTCTAACTTGTTTTCATTCGTGAAAAGGCTATGTGATAAAAGTGAATGAACACATAAGTCACCCAGTGCAAGCCTGCTGAACTCGCCCTTCGGGTATGATTCATGATTGGCTTTTAGAAATGATCGTTTGAACACATCTTTTAAGATGTAAGATGTGTTCACACGATCATTTATAAAAGCTGGATCTAGAGGAAATCTGTAGGGCTTTCTGCGCGAATGAAAATCTGCAGTTATTAACCGCTTCACTCACTATATTGAAGTATTTCAATGCGATCGCAGGCATGTTCGCGTTGGCCTTCACATAAACAAGCCTTGGCTATTTTGCTTGCACTCAGACGAGATCTGGAATAAAATTTATGTAAATAAATATCCTATAAAATCCGAAAACTTCAATATCGTAAGTATAACAGGTGAATAGGTTTAGATGGCTTGCAGTGCAAATATTTTATCCATTCGCGATTTCGTCGAACAGGAATGACACGATCGAGACCAGCTCCAATTCATGCTGTTTTTGATTGGTAAATTTTCAAGCTAGAACAGTTTGATACGTTATAATGTACTGACAGCTAATAACACACGATGTGCTGCTCTCTTTATTCTTCGTATGTATCAGATGAAAAGACAATCATAGTTGTCGATGTCGAACCAACAAAAGGTCCACAGGGCGATATAGTATTATCGACTATTACTTATCGGCAGTATAACTAGATGCCCCATTTTAGTTAGTCATATGCTATAAACTATTCTATACAACATAAAAACTTGTTTCCTTTTATTTGTTTATATCATGTTGAAATGAATCTTTTGATCATAATTGATCTTTGATTTATACGCGCATTAAAAAGTAGAGATGAAAAAACAAAAATACTTAAGGCAAAAAAAAAAACCACTCTGGCTTGGATTAACAAAACACTGAAAATAATGACTGTCTCCATATCCGTGTAAAAGATATATTTTAATTTGTTTTACAAAAATATGATTTCTGATGTGCTGCACTTAGGAAAACAAGTTATAGAATGACCATATGCGGACCATTCCCAGGACACCTTAACCAGAAGCCCCGCCCCCTTGTCACATGTACCCGTCAACCGATGACGTCATTCATATCCACGTGTAAACAATTATTTGTGCCTCCACTACGTGCCGTCACAAATAACTTGTATGAGTTAAGCATTAAACACGCCATAAAAAATTACGCCTAGATGAGTGTAAATCCATAGTGACAAGAACTGATCCACCAGACGACGTTTCCTTTCCTCAAATTGCTCCTTTCCCCAGACGCACTGACTGGAGTACGTGACACATCTCTAAAGGTTCCATTATAACATTGTCTACACATAAGTGTCCGTTTAACAGTTTCTTTGGGTGGTATATATGTCCACAATTCACCCCAAAGACTTATAAAAAAGGCATAAATTACAATTCTTGATTTATAGGCCAAACCGAAGACACCGTGGCGAAAAATGGCGACGTCACTACCTGTGTGGGCCTGCTTGATTTGCAAGCTGTGCAGTGCCTATGGTTTAGCGGTACAGACTGCAAACATGCCGATGTGGATCCGAGATGTTCTGAAGTTTGATGTCAAAGAGGTATAAAACTTGCATCTTTACATGCGACCACAGCTTCTCTGATTGCTTTGAGACACAAATCTGAAGTTCCCATTGTTTTGTGTATAACTTTAATATTTACATTTTCTGTTAATTTGTTGGACTGCTTTGAAGGATCAGGAAATGTTTAATTTGGTTGCCAAACAGTGCAAGTCTTCTTTTATAAATGTTGTTGTGTGCGCCTTACGCTTTACATGCTCATTATTACTATATTCATGACAACGTTATCTATATGCCCTTTCAAGTACATAACTTCGGATTATCCCATTTTACTTACGCCTTATCTAATACGGCCTAACACAGACAGGGAGGGAGCTTCCTCTTTTCTGGTGATGCCAGATCTAAAAAGCAACTCGAAGCCGATCTGTTTGTGACTACCAAACGGTGATGTGTAATTGTCCTGTTCCGTGTTCTTTCCCAGTGGAGCCCAGGATGGTTTTCCCCACCTGTTGGGTTGGCACGCCGTCATATGAGTGAAATACCCTCAGTTACTGTGATGAACCCGAATCAAGCTAACAGACCTTCGTAAACCTATCATGCACTAGGTGATTAAAACATAGGAGTGGCTCATTCAGGAGGGTTGTCAGCAGGATAAGCTAATGGACGCGGATCCGGTGTCAATGTATTACTTGTGTCAATATAAGTGACTTCAAATTATATGGATCCAATATTGTAAGCTTTAATACACATTTGTTTGTATGTTATGTTTTTAGAACGGATTTTACTCAGCCTTACCGTACATTGGACAATTTATTGGTTCTATATCGGCTGGGATAATCTTAGACGCAGTCAGCCACACACCGTGTTCTGTTACAGTAGTAAGGAAAATCACATTCTCCGTGTGTAAGTGAATCTCGTTTTGCTGTTTTCTCCCTGTATACAGAAGATAGTTTAATCTCTATAATAAAAGTAAAACATTTAAGGCATTTCACAGAACAATCCTATGTATAAGCGAACTGATAAGGCATCTGGATTAAACCACTGCGGTGACGGCTGGAGGTGTTAGATTGTGTCTAGGTGCATTCTCACGGTGTGATTTGTACATTAGAGAGGATTTTATTTATTTGCGTCATTTTGAGTCATCGATTAAAAAGAACAACAGAGTGAACCAATCAAAATTCCGCGATTCAGTGAACGTTCGGAAATCGTTACAACAAATCGCACCGTGAGAATGCGTCTGCAGTCTCTTTTGGACAGAGACAGATAAGAGGCTTACCTGGTTGTCCCAACGGGAAGTCTTTAAATCTACTGTGCACATCATCTCAGTCGTCATTCGATCGTCGCCAACATGACATGTTGACATATACTTGAAATGACATGAAGGGCTTCCAAGCCAGGCGACGGTGGCCTTTCAAATTGATGGGTGTTAGCGTGCTAGTGTTGCTGATCTTCTCAAGTGTATACTAACTTTTACCTTTGAACCACATAGTAAAGCTAACGATTCCGCTGTATATTTTTGTTTAGGTTTATTGCTTCCTGGATCAGCCATTTTCTCGCTGGCGTTCCTGGGTGCTGATTACAAAGCATTGGCGATAGTACTAACCGTGTTGGCCGCTACAACCTACTCCGCTGTGCCCGTCTCCCTCAGAATGATCATCATAGAAATAGCTCCCAAGTTTGTACCAAGACTTAAGTGACAGTCTTTTCTTATTTCTTTTGTATTGCCTGTATATGGTGTTTTGTTGCATATTCTCTACTGACAAATGCATGTTTATTTTATGACTTTTGCTAGAAATTAAACATTTTCGTTTTGCATTGTTTATGTTCAAGTAATCATTTAGCTAACGAATTCACGAACTGACCGATCTATTGACCAATCTAGCTATTAATCAATCCAGCATACAATCACTAACTGTACTCTGTTTATCTCGTCCAGGTACGCCGGCATATTAATGGGCGCTACCATGACGGTTGGGTGTCTGTCAGGAATTGTTGCTCCTTTGATAACGTCAATTATAACTAGCAGGGTGAGTTGGAAGGAATAATCAGAGACATACATGTAAACTACAACTCTCTCTACCAATTCTTGTCTTAGTTCTATATTCACCTCATGCGTGATGAGATGGATTCGTGACGACGTAAGGCTGAAGTGTATGTCCAGTGAAAATGGAAATGAACGATCCTCGATCAATTTTAAATATTGATATTTTCTGATCGAATAACAGTAGGCGAAATGAAACCTCTAAATTTTATTGTACGGAAGGTACCCAAGTTTAAAATAGATTAAAGGTTAATAACATATTTTTTCCTCTTTCAACAGGGAACGGTTGACCAATGGGACGACGTTTTCTTTATGTGTGGGGGTTTCTATGCATTAGCCGCCTTGGTTTTCGTTATTTTCGGCAGCGCCAAACAACAACCGTGGGCCACTGACTCTAGTATGGAACTAGTTGTGGAAATGGAGGAGGATATCAGACCTGATGGGTTGGAAAATCCCGGTTTTTACACGAGAGAGATTTCTCTGGATTTGGTAGCTGCTAATAGTGACAGTTCTAGTGACAGTGGCGTGTGGATGGGGAACAAAATATCCGATTTCAAAATGCACATCGACACAGCATCGGTGTCTTCTGAAAACTTTGTAAACATCGACTCTACAGATTTGAGACTGGATAAAAACGTTGCTGTCGTTAACAAAGTATCAGTTTTTGCTGACACCAGTAAGGGTGAATCATCTTCCAGCAGCATCTTTACAATTCAAGACAGTTCTGACGTACAAAATTGCAGTCCAGGCTCTGGTCTTTCTACATTCTCGCAAAAATGCAGTCAGCTAAAGGGCATAACGGACCAACACAAAAATGATGACTTATTTATAAGTCGACTTTAACATTTTTCTTCAAAAATAAATAAATCCAGAAACAATGATTAAAGCGAGACACGTCATTGTGATATGCTGTATTTGTCACTACTGCTTGTTAAAGTCAGTGCTCCGTGGTTTAGTATTTGAACAGTCCCATCGACAAGGTACTTGTCCATCAAAATGTGTACTGGTGGTGTTGTCCTCTAAATTCAGTGCCCTTTGATATTGACAGCACTGGTTACACATGATGTCAAGTAGGAATGGATTGACAGATTTCAATGATTGTGGATGTGTCAAATCTGCCCAAATATAGACTCCATGTTGGACGGCAATGGTCGAGATTTTACCAAATTATTATTAATTATGCTCAGAAATATATGGAACACAAACAAAACGCTTTATACACTAAGTGACAGTTTGTCATTTACCACAATGATATGAGTAGGAAGGGAGGTGATTTGTATGTATATGTGTATAGTCAAAGCAGTGGAAGCATGCGCATGTGTGCTGATTTTATGCCACTTTTACTGGGCTTTTTTAGTCAATTGAATGACTGGAGAGAAACTTTCAGAGCTAGTCCACATCCAACATACATGTGACACAGAAGCGATGTTGTTGATAAATATGATCTCTTTTTTATCTTTTTTTGTTTTATACAAAACTTAAATCAGAAATTGCTATCCTTATCGATGTTACTTGTCCATTAATAAGTTACCGGTGACTCTTATAATTGTGTGCCGTCATTCTTGTAAATAGGCCATGACCCGGGAACGAAAGGCAATATTGTACCACACTCTGCGTAGATATTACACAAATGAGGTTTTTCATCAAGATGGGTTAATTTGTTTAGCTGGAATTAACAACAGTTGATGTGAACAGTAGAAATGAAAAGTACAATTTTCAGATTTTATACTGCAAGTTTATTATTTCAAATAACACAATCGAATTAATTAACAACACACCATCTGCTTGTGAACATACCCTTGTTTGTATATAATCTGAACCCGATGATTCAGGGAAACAGTTATACACTTATCACTACTATAGTCAATATATTGATGTGTGTATCGTGTAACAAAAATCCTATGTCTTCATTTTGCCGTGGACGGGCTATCAAATTGACGATGACGAGGCCTGGCTGATAGATGGCTGTTCAGGCATCCTCCCCAGGTACTTTAACTTTAGTATGATCGAAAACAATGAATTACACTGCGTATAAGGACTTCCATGTTTACAACATTTAAAAGCCATAGAAATATACATGTTATGTGGAATGTGATATATTTTAACTAATGTGCCATCTACAGTACGTTTCAGTACATTTAGATGACAAAATTGAAGTAAGGGAGTTCATGTATTTATTAATATTATTGTTATAAATGTCAGTGAATGGTTGTGAAACGCACATCTCACAAATGTATTTGCTATGGATTAAACATAGAACGGTTCTTACAAAAATTGTGAGTCGGAACAGTCATTAACAGCTGAGTCGTAATTGTTCTTTAGTTATCACTGCTCAACTAATTTCTTTGTGTGTTAGGTCTCATTTACACGACACGCGATAAAGACTAATTGACATATAATAACTGGTGCTATAGATGAAATTAAATGACACCACCATCTTGACTTTCCATGGTTATGCTCATCGACATTGTGGACGAATTAGCCAGATGTTTGCTTTTGCGGTTCCAGGATCTCAGCAGATGAGCTTTAATGGCAGGAATTCTCGTCGCCATGATCACTGGATCGACGAGGGAATTACTCAGATACAGAAGAATAAGAGCCCGTCTGATCCTCCACATCGACACCTTACTCAAGGGAACAAATCCCGCGCGTACCAGCATCGCGAACATTGGGCCTGGAATAAACAGACACAGCGTCGACAAATGAACAGCGAAGAAGGTCATTGCTAGAGAGATGGATTCTTGTGTAGATACCTGATGTGATTTATTAATTGCTTTGATCTTGCTTTGGTTCCGTTTAGTGATTACAAAGAGAAAGGCGTAGATTACGAAAACCAAACAACTTATTGATATAACAATCGGGAACCTGATCACATTGTTCCAAGTTTTGTGCTGCTCGGCGAGTCCATAACATAAGCCACGATCTCCAGTGGACCTCTTGGCAAAAACCAAAACAGGAACGATGAGTCCAAGGGAGATAATCCACAATCCTGACAATATTCCTATCGTGGATATCTTTTGGTAGGCTTTGATGTGATACTGAAGAGGCAAAACAATAGCGTATAGTCGATCCAGAACAAGTACAAGTGAGGACAATGTCTGAACGTACTGTGTGGCGGGCGAGAACACGGAAATGACGCCATCAAGACAGGCTCGTTGGTAGTTCGGGGGAAGACCAAAAGCTACAGCTATGTATAGGACAGTAGCAAAGGTATAGCTGAGTGGAAAGAGTACATCGACGACTAGTGCGTTGATCAAAAAGAATTTCGACTTGAGCGATTTGTGCGACACTTTAACTACTGCTGATAGAAGACAGCTGTTCAAAAAAAGACTTGTCGTCGCTATAACAGGGCCCAGGCAAGTCAGGAAAATATTAAGAAAATCTGTTAACAAAACTGTGACGGTTGGCCGAGGGCGCTGTGTAACAACGCTCTCGTTCACGGTCGGTCGAGTAGTTGACCAGATGGCCCCAGATGAATTATTGTAGCTTGTTTGTTCGTCCATAGTGCTGTATCATCTACACACAATACTGGTATATTCATGCAATATTCCTGAAAATAAAGGTCTATTGTTATCTATATTTCCACACATAACTCACGCTGTCAAAAATAGGAAAACACAATTCTGTACTTGTTTAAGGATGTTAACTAATTTAAGCCAATGACTCACGTACGTTCGAAAGGCGTAAGAATAGATCTTAACCTCCATAGTTTTGTGTAGCTGCAGGAAGTACCAATTTTTAATGATGTTGTACATGTATGTGACAAATTTGCACTCATGTTTGAGTTTACAACCCATCAACAAAATACAAAACAGGTGAAAAAACACGGACGCCATTCCAACACAGCATCGTGTTGCCTGTAGCTGTGAAAGCACAAGGACACTCACACTTGTGTTGCCTCTAAGATATGAAAGCACCAAGACAAACATACTCGTGTTGCCTCCTTTGTTTATTTGATTTGGGTTTAAAGTCGACCTTAAGGGTATTTCTCTTATATGACGACGGATTATCCAATTCACACTGTTCCTGACCAAATTACGATAGAAATCTCGTAAAACCCCACTCCTGCGATTGTCAGAGCCATATCGTGTGACTCACTCAAATGCCTGTTGGATGACAGGCGATTCGATATCGAAGGAAGATTAATAAGCGCACACCTTACCAATGATTCACGCCCGTGGGCCTCTATCAAATCACCATGACACTCATACTCATGTTGTCCATTAGCTATGAAAGAAGTAGGACACTCGTACTCGTGTTGTCCCTTAGCTATGAAAGCACGATGGCATCATTAGACGTATGTCCCTTAGCTATTAAAGCACAAGGACACCCACACCCGTGTTGTCTCTTAGCTATGATAGCACGATGACATCAATACGCGTGTTGTCCCTTAGCTATGAAAGCACCAGGACACTCACACTCGTGTTGTTCCTTAGTTATGATAGCACAATGACATTATTACACGATATGTCCCTTTGCTATTAAAGCGCCAGGACGCTCACACTCGTGTTGTCCCTTAGCTATGATAGCACAATGACATTAATACACGATATGTCCCTTTTCTATTAAAGCACCAAGACACCCACACTCGTGTGGTCTCTCAGCTATGACAGCACGATGACATCAATACTCTTGTTGTCCCTTAGCTACATATGTATTTAATCACCAGGACACTCACACTCGTTTTGTCTCTTAGCTTTGATAGCACCAGGATACTCATGTTGACCCTTAGCTATGAAAGCACGATGACATCAATATACGTGTTGTCCCTTTGTTATTAAAGCACCAGGAAACTCATACACGTGTTGTCTCTTGTCTATGATAGCACGATGACATCGATACATGTGTTGTCCCTCACACTCGTCTTGTCTCTTAGCTATGATAGCACTATGACATCAATACACGTGTTGTCTCTTAACTATTAAGTCACCAGGACACTCACAATCGTGGTGTCCCTTAGCTTTGAAAGAACCAGGATACTCACACTCGTGTTGTCCCTTAGCTATGATAACACAATGACATCAATACACGATTTGTCCCTTTGCTATGTAAGCACCAGGACACTCGCACTCGTGTTGTCCCTTAGCTATGATAACACAATGACATCAATACACGATTTGTCCCTTTGCTATGAAAGCACCAGGATACTCACACTGGTGTTGTCCCTTAGCTATGATAACACAATGACATTAATACACGATTTGTCCCTTTGCTATGAAAGCATCAGGACACTCATACACGTGTTGTCTCTTGTCTATGATAGCACGATGACATCGATACACGTGTTGTCTCTTAACTATTAAGTCACCAGGACACTCACACTCGTGTTGTCCCTTAGCTATGATAACACAATGACATCAATACACGATTTGTCCCTTTGCTATGAAAGCATCAGGACACTCATACACGTGTTGTCTTTTAGCTGTGATAGCACGATGACACCAGGACAACCACGCTCGTGTTGTGTCTTAACTTTGATAGCACGATGACATCAATACACGTGTTGTCCCTTTGCTATGAAAGCATCAGGACACTCAAACTCGTGTTGTCTCTTAGCTATGATATCACGATAACATCAATACACATGTTGTCTCTTGTTTATGATAGCTCTATGACATGAATACACGTGTTGTCCCTTTGCTATTAAAGCACCAGGACACTCACACTCGTGTTGTCTCTTAGCTATGATATCACGATGACATCAATACACGTGTTGTCCCTTTGCTATGACAGCATAATGACATCAATACACGTGTTGTCTCTTAACTATTAAGTCACCAGGACACTCACACTCGTGTTGTCCCTTAGCTATGATAACACGTTGACATCAATACACGATTTGTCCCTTTGCTATGAAAGCACCAGAACACTCGCACTCGTGTTGTATCTTAGCTATGATAGCACGATGACATCAATACTCTTGTTGTCCCTTTGCTATTAAAGCACCAGGATTCTCACACTCGCGTTGTCCCTTAGCTATGATAGCACAATGACATCAATACACGATTTCTCCCTTTGCTATCAAAGCACCAGGACACTCACACTCGCGTTGTCCTTCAGCTGTGAAAGCACCACAACAATCACACTCGTGTTGTCCCTTATCTATTAAATCACCAGGACACTCACACTCGTGGTGTCCCTTAGCTATGAAAGAAACAGAATTCTCACACTCGTGTTGTCACAGAGCTATGATAGCACAATGACATCAATACACGTTATGTCCATTTGCTATGAAAGCACCAGGACAATCACATTTGTGTTGTCCCTAAGCTATGAACGCACGATGACATCAATATACGTGTTCTGCCTTAGCTATTAAATCACCAGGACAATCACACTCGTGTTGTCCCTAAGCTATGATAGCACCAGGACACCAATACACGTGTTGCCCCTTAGACATGAAAGCATCAGGACACTCACACTCGGGTTGTCCCTAAGCTATGAACGCACGGTGACATCAAAACACGTGTTGTCCCTAAACTATAAAAGCATCAGGACACTCCCATTCATGTTGTCCCTAAACTATGAAAGCACCAGGATACTCCCATTCATGTTGTCCCTTAGCTATGAGCGCACCAGGATACTCCCATTCATGTTGTCCCTAAACTATGAAAGCACCAGGATACTCCCATTCATGTTGTCCCTAAACTATGAAAGCACCAGGATACTCCCATTCATGTTGTCCCTAAAC
>JAQQZZ010102041.1:0-16326 GCA_030265115.1 Mopalia vespertina
TAATACGAAAGGGTTTATACGGGGATATAGCTCAGTGGTAGAGCATTCGACTGCAGATCGAGAGGTCTCCGGTTCGATCCCGGATGTCCCCTTAACTTTTTTCAAACTGTGATGTTTATTTTGCTATGGTCGAATATTTCTCCTAAAAGTGTTACATGGGGACTTCAGTTGGACTTTGGTAGAGTGAAGACGTGTTTTTCACTCTCCGTACAACAACAACGCCTTTTGTTTTGAGTCATTATATACCAAAATTCCTGGACTGAGTTTCATAAAAGAAGACTGTATTTGTTCCTTGGAAGGGTGTAAACCCTAAGCAAGCAGAGGTATGTCAAAACCAGTTTCATTTACGCCTCAAAACAAGCCAACAAAGGCTCTGTCTGTTGCCATTTCGACCAGAAATTTTGGCAGTTTTTCTACGGCTGTCCAGAGGGACTTTATTGCAGTGATATCAAGTATGGTGGACATTAAGACCGAATTGTTAAGTTTTCAGAAAAATTATTATAAGAAAATTTTCTATGTCAGGGTTGCGACACTGGCTGGGCACAATGCTTTGGTGAGCAAGGGAAGCTTTAAGCTAGGAGAGACGGAATGGAACATTACACCAGCTTCGTCTGTATATTTAAAGTTGACAGCCCACTGGGCACCTGATGAGATGTCTGACAATGTAATCGCCGAAGCATTGAAGCCTTACGGAGAGTGTCTTGGCGTGTCAAAGCCGAAGTTTTCTGACCCCGAATTGACTCATGTGAGAACTGGAATCCGTATATACCAATTTAGATGTCACCAGAAACGGTATGTACCAAACTTTATTAACTTTGGGGGTGATGTTGTTATGTTTACGTACCCGGGACAAGATTACGAGTGTAGGAAGTGTGGCCAAGCGAATCACCGAGCGGCAGAATGTAGGGCTACCTGGTGTGAGAATTGTGATGGGTTTACCCCACAAGACGATCCACATGTAGAGAGGACTTGTGAAAAGGCGTGCCGAATGTGTTCGTCTCTCCAGCATACAAAAAGTGACTGCTGCGCTCGTGCATGGACTTACGCTGCGAGAGTGAGTGGAGTTCAGTCCAGACCGACCCGAAGTGTAGTGGATCCAGGGGAACATGTTGTGGAAACAATGGTGGATAATGTGGATGATGTGGATGTCAGTGTGGGTGGCAACACTGATATCAGTTTGTCGGGAGATAGTGATAAAGAGATGTCTTCTGACAGCGAGTGTGGTGACGACGATGAAGATATGAAGGAGCAATGTGACGTTTCCGATATAACAAGGGAAGATTCGAACCCCCCACCCTCTTGTAGTGAATTAGAGAAGGAGTCCGTGAATACAGGGGAAGCTAAAGTACGAAAGGTGTCTTCTCCGCTACCAGTGCGACAAAAGAAAGCAAAGTTGGAAAACCGAACCAGTGACCATGGACAAGCGTCAGGTCGTGAGGATAAGAGTCCGACAGACAGCGAGGACGAAATGTCTGATGACAACGCCGGTAGACGTATGACCCCAACTCCAACACAGGACAACTCAACTATGCTATTGGATTACAGGAAGAAATCGTCGACCGCCGCACGCGGGAGGCGGAGGCTCGCAAAACAGTGACTTTGTTATACCGTATAACGAACAATGTATACTTCCCCCAACGGCTTATCAATGGGTATGTACGCCTTATTTATCCTTTGTTGTTTATTTATGTCTGCGTTAAGTAACATTAGATTTGCTTCTTTAAATGTAAATGGGTTGCGTGATTTGAACAAACAGGCCCAGATTAAAGACTTTGTTTTTGAAAACAATGTTGATGTTTTATTTCTGCAAGAAACCCATTTTGAGAATTATAAAGATGCAAAATGTCTAGATATTCCGGGGGAATCCAGCTGGGCTTACGGGACAAATAGAAGTTGTGGGGTGGGAATTGTAATAAGATATACCGTTGAATGTAAGATCCATCAAATAACCAGGTGTCCGTATGGCCGTTACATAAGTATAAAAGTGGAAATTAACGGTATGGCCTTAAACTTAGTATGTGTTTATGCACCCAATAAACCGAAAGAAAGGAAAGAATTTATTTCAAATTTAGACAGTTTAATGCAAGGAAGTGAATTGTTAATATTAGGAGGAGATTTTAATTTTGTTGAAAATGTGAATTTTGATAGGTATGGATCTAAGGTGGATGTAAGAAATGATGGTATAGAAGAAATTGATTTGATAAAGCGGGATTTTGGGGTGGGTGATATTTTTAGGATAATCAATCCTAACAAGACAGTTTATTCCTGGGCGAGGGGCCAGACGGCTAGCCGTCTGGACAGATTCTATCTGTCTAATTGTCTGACAGGTGATATAACAGACTGTGATTATGTTCATTGTGCCTTTTCTGACCATTCTTGTGTTTATTTTGATGTTTCATTTAAAGATGTAATATCTTGGGGGAAATTTTATTGGAAATGTAACGTTTCTTTATTAAATGATGATGCCTTAGTTAATGAAATTAGTAATGTTTATGATAATACGTTTAATAATGGTTTAACTTATGATGATTTTCAGTTAATTGAAGTATGGGATAAGTTTAAACAAGACTGTAAGCAAGTAATTATGGACTATAGTATTTTAATTTCATCTAAACGAAAGAATCGACGTTTAGAATTAGAAAAAGAGTTACAAGTGTTAAAGAATGATACCGCTGTAAACGTAGAGCAGATTGATAACCTTAAGAAAACAATAAACGCATTGCATAAGGTTGGCCGTGATGGTGCGGTCATTCGGTCAAAAGCTGTACATTTTGATCAGGGGGAAAAGCCTACAAAGTATTTCATCAGACGAGAGGTGGGCAGAAGTCAAAAGAAAATGATTAAACAGATAACTTGTCACCCTGATCAGAATGTGCAGCATACCAATCAAATTGAATCATATTATAAAATGTTATATAGTAAACAGAAGACTGATGTGGACTGTCAAAATCTTGTTTTTTTAATTTAGATCAAGAAAAAGTATTTGATCGCGTGGATTGGTCTTTTTTATTTAAATGATTGGAAAGGTATAATTTTGGACCTGATTTTTGTAAGTAGGTGGGTCTTTTGTATACCGATATTTCAAGTAGTATTATTGTCATTGGTCATATCACGACTGGGTTCAAGTTGTCACGTGTTGTCCGTCAAGGCTGTTCATTGTCCCCATTGTTGTATATATTGTCTTTAGAACTGTTTATTAAAGCAATTAGGAATAACAATTCAATAATAGGTATACGAATTCCCGGAACGACCAAAGTAGCAAATGTTACAGCTTATATATGCTGATGACACAACGGTAATTTTAGGCGAAGAAAGTTCAGTTCCTCATGTTGTGGAACTTGCTGAAAAGTATGGAAGTGCGTCGGGAGCAAAGCTTAATTTGTTAAAAACTACGGCTCTCCCTATAGGGCATTGGGACAATGAGATTGTACATAGTTCAGGTATAAAGCCGTCTGTAAATACTAAGACGCGTGGTGTTTTCTTTGGTAAGACCATTCACGGCTAAATTCTGATCACGTTTTAAACAAAATTTATCCTAATTTATTTTGGTCAAAAATTTGGAAAAATGTATTCAACACGTTTTTAGATCATAACCTGGTAAAAAAAATTTCCTTTAAATTAACACATGATATTTTGCCAGTTAAAGAGAGGTTGTTAAGGCGCAATGTTGCTAAGTGCGATAAGTGTAGTTTTTTGTTCTTCCTCCGAAACAAAAGCATTTGTTTGTAGATTGTACTACTATTGTTCAAGACGTATTTCAAAAGTTTGATAGGATATTCATGCTATACGCTTGTTTTTTGCGGTCACTTACAGAAAATGTTTTGATTTTTAAAGATTTGGATTGTGACTTAGATCAATGTGAGTACAACGTTTGTGTTTATGCCATGACTGTTCTGCAGTTTTGTATTTGGTTTGCCAGAAACGGTAAGATATTTAAAAACAAAGACGCCGATGTTAACCAAATTGTAAGTGCAGCTAAAGGTATAATTAAAACTCGAATAAATGTGGACTTTGTTAGACTGGAAGAGAATGCATTCAAAATGACATGGTGTAAAAATAAAGTGTTTTGTAAGTAAGTGTATTTGCTCAAATAAAGTGACAGCCCAGTCATCCCTAAACTGTGATAATTTATTTTAACCCGACTGCTGTGTAACACTTTTTGATTGTATAGACTGTATAAATGATTGTATTTGTAGTATGTGAATAAATTATATTTTCTAAAAAAAAACCCAACTACATTCCGTCTCACTGGATTGACATAAAGTTCTGACCCTTTCGATTTATATAAGGGGAATAGCCGAGTGGTGCAGTCGTCTGACTGTAATGCAGGTAGCCGGGGTTCAAATCTCGTTGGAGTCACCGTAACACAAAAAAATCTTTAAAACAGCAGGTAAGTCGGCAAAAGATCCTTATTCAAATCTAAAGACAAGAACAGTTCAATAACCCTGGTTTAAAAAAAAACTACATTCTGTCTCACTGGATTGACATAAAGTTTCAATCATTACGAACTGTATAAGTGGAACGGCCGAGTGGTGCAATCGTCTGTCTGAAAAGCGGGTAGATTGGTTTTAAATCCTCTTGCCGTCAGAATAAGTTTTAAAAATCCGGTAATTTGGCAAAAGGTCTTTGTTTAAATCTAAAAATAATCACTTCCTTTTTAAATATATTCTGTCTCACTGGATTGGCATAAAGTTCCAACCCTTTCGGACCGTATAAGGAGAATAGCCGAGTGGTGCAGTCGTTTGACTGTTACGCAGGTAGCCTGGGTTCAATTCCTCTTGCCGTCTCCATAACGCAATAAAAATACTTTAAGTTGGCAACAGATTCTTGTTCATATCTAAAAATAAACACTTCCTTTTTAAATATATTATGTCTCACTGGATTGACATAATGTTCCAACCCTTTCAAACCGTATAAGGGGAATGGTCTAGTCTTGCTGTCAATCTGGTAGCCTGGGTTCAAATCCGGTAATCAGGTCAGTTGGCCACAGATCCTTATTAAAATCTAAAGACCAGCACAGTTAATAACTATTTTAAAAAAGAAACATTCTGTCTCACTGGATTGACATACAGCTGTAAGCACTGCGAACTTTATAAGGAGAATGGCCGAGTGGTACAGTCGTCTGACTGTCATGCAGGTATTCTTGGTTCAAATCCCCGTTCAGTCACCTTAACACAAAATAATTGTATAAAGTCCGTTAGTTTGGAAACAGATCCTTATTCAAATCTGTAAACAATGACACGCCCATAACACTGGTTTTTTAAAAATATATTATGTTTCACTGGATTGACATAAAGTTTCGAGCACTATGAAATATATAAGTGGAATGGCCGAGTGGTGCAGTCGTCTGACTGTCATGCAGGTAGTCTGGGTTCAAATCCAATTGCAGAATAATTTGAATACACACGTGGTGCAGTCGTTTGGCGGGTAGACTGGGTTCAAATCTCCTTGCAGTCACTGTGACACAAAATAATTTTAAAAAATCAGTCGAGTTGTGTTTTTAAATATATTCTGTGTCTCAGGATTGACATGAATTTCCTCGCGTTACGGACTGTATACGGCGAATGGCCGAGTGGTGTGGTCTTCTGACTGTCATCCAGGTAACCGGGGTTCAGACCCCCTTGCAGTTACCCTAGTAATACAAAAATTAAATTAGTACACTGGACACGAAAAACCCTAACATCCCATAAAGTTACGGACGGTGAATGGTGCAGTCCTCTGACTGTCATGCAGGTAGCCTGTGTTCAAACCCCCTTGCAACTACCATAATTAAATTGGACACGAAAACAAACATGATATTTCGTCTCATTGCCAAGTATAGTGTACTTTCCACATTACTGTTTTTTGTGTCGGGATATATTTGCTAAAAAAAATTAAATTACCTGTACACTCAATTAATCATTTGTCGACTTATTGTTTTCACTTCTCCTCGATCCGCATTTACTCCTGTTTATTTATTAGCAGATCCACTTCTGTGACCAACTCTGTTGTATCATCGACTTATATATATATTTTTCCTTGTGGTGATATATACTTGGCAATGAGTCTGGATATCAAGTTTGTATCCGTGTCCAATGTAGTACTTTAGGTTTTTATTGTTATAGTATTTACAACGGGGGTTTGAACCCTGGTTACCTGCATGACAGTCATAGGACAGTACCACACGACTATTCATCATATACAGTCCGTAACGGTTGAAATTTTATGTCAATCTAGAGACATAGAAAATATATTAAAAAGAACAACTCAACTGATTTTTTAAAATTATTCTGCAAGTGGATTAGAACCCAGTCTACCTGCATGACAGTCAGACGACTACACCACTCGGCCATTCCCCTTATACAGTTCATAGTGCTTGGAACTTTATGTCAATCCAGTGAAACAGAATATATTTTAAAAACAAATTGTTATGGACTTGTCTTCAGATTTGAATAATTATCTGTTTCCAAATTAACGGATTTTATTCAATTATTTTGTGTTATGGAGACTGAACGGGGATTTGAACCCAGTCTACCAGCTTGACAGTCAAACGTCTGTACCACTCGACCATTCTCCTTATACTGTTTGTAGTACTTGTAACTGTATATCAATCCAGTGAGAATGTTTCTTTTTTAAAATGAGTTATTGAACTGTGCTTGTCTTTAGATTTGAATACCGATGTGTTGCCAACTTAGCGGATTTTGTAAAATTATATTGTGACTGCAAGTAGTTTTGAACCCAGGCCACCTGATTAACAGTCAAACGATTGCATCACTCGACCATTATCAATCAAGACACAGAATGTTTTTTTTTAAACAAGTCTTACAGAAGTTATTGTCTGTAGATTTGATCAATGATCGGTTGTCAACTTAAAGTATTTTTTAGTATTATGGGGAATGCAAGTGGATTTGAACATAGACTGCCAGCATGAGAGTCCCATTATACACTTTGCTTACCGCTTTATGTCAATCCAATGAGACAGAATATATTTAAACAAGTGTTATTTGATTTGATCTGTTGCCAAGTTGTTATTATTATTTTGTATATTGGTGACTACAAGGGGATTTGAACCCTGGCTACCTGCATCACAGTCAGACGCCTGCACCACTCGGCCATTCTCCTTATACAGTTCATAGTGCTCGGAACTTTATGTCAATCTAGTGAAACAGAATATATTTTAAAAAACAGGTGTTACTGAACTGCGCTTATCTCTAGATTTGCATAAGACAACAGATCCTTAACGGATTTTTAAAAAATTATTTTGTGTTTTGGTGACTGCAAGTGGATTTTAAAACAAAATAGCTGCATGACAGTCAGACGACTGCACCACTCGACCATTTTCCTTATACATTGCTTACTGCTTGGAACTTGCTGTCAATGCAGAGAGACAGAATGTTTCTTTTTTAAAATAGTTATTAAACTATGCTTGTCTTGGGATTTGAATAAGTATCTGTTGCCAACTTAACGGATGTGTTATGGTGTCTACATGGCGATTTGAATCCAGGCTACCTGCATGATAGTCAGACGACTGCACCACTCCCCTTATACAACTGTTAGTGCTAGGAACTTTATGTCAACCCAGTGAAACACAATATATATTTTTTAAAAACAAGTGTTATGGACTTATTTCTAGATTTGCATAAGGCAACAGATCCTTTAGATTTTAATAATGATCTGTTTCTAAATTAACAGATTTTATTTTATTATTTTTTTTGAAAATTATAATTTACAAATCATGTTTAATACAAATTCAGCATAATGACCATACTAATCAGGCAGCAGTCTTTTAAAATATATTATCACAGGATTTTATTCAATTATTTTGTGTTTTGGTGACTGAACGGGGATTTGAAGCCAGTCTACCAGCTTGACAGTCAGACGACTGTACCACTCGGCCATTTTCCTTATACAGTTCGTAGTGCTTGTAACTGTCCATCAATCCAGTGAGACAGACTGTTTCTTTTTTAAAACAGGTATTGAACTGTGCTTGTCTTTAGATTTGAATAAGGATGTGTTGCCAACTTAGCGGATTTTTTAAAAATTATATAGTGGTATGGTGACTGCAAGCGGATTTGAACCCAGGCTACTTACTTAACAGCCAAACGACTGCACCACTCGACCATTCTCAATCAGGAGAGACTTAAGATTTGAACAATGATCTGTTGCCAACTTAAAGTATTTTTTAGAATTATTTTGTATTATGGTGACTGCAAGTGGATTTGAACTCAGACTACCAGCATGAGAGTCAGATGACCATTCCCATTAGACAGGTTATAATGCTTACAGCTTGATGTCAATCCAGTGAGACAGAATATATTTAAACAAGTGTTATTGAACTGCTGATTAGATTTGATCTGTTGTCAAGGGGTCAAGTTTTATTGTTATTTTGTATATTGGTGACTGCAAGGGGATTTGAACCCAGGCTATCTGCATGACAGTCAGACGCCTGTACCACTCGGCCATTCCCCTTATACAGTTCACAGTGCTCGGAACTTTATGTCAACCCATAGACACAGAAAATATTTAAAAAGCAAGAGTTATGAAACTACGCTTATATCTAGCATAAGGATCTGTTGACAACTTAACGGATTTTTAAAAAAAAATTCTGTGTTTTGGTGACCGCAAGTGGATTGGAACCAGACTAGCTGCCTGACAGTCAGACGACTTCACCACTCGACCATTTTCCGTACTGCTAGGAACTGTATGCCAATGCAGTGAGACAGAATGTTTCTGTCTTAAAATAGTTATTAAACTATGCTTGCATTGGGATTTGTATAAGTATCTGTTGCCAACTTAGTGGATTTTTAAAAAAATTCTTTCCTGTTATGGTGACTGCAAGTGGATTTGAACCCAGACTACCTGCATGACAGTCAGACGACTGTACCACTCGGTCATTCCCCTTATACAGTTCACAGTGCTCGGAACTTTATGTCAATCCAGTGAAACAAAATATATTTATAAAAACAAGTGTTATGGACTTTGAATAATGATCTGTTTCGAAATTAAAGGATTTTATTCAATTATTTTGGGTTATGGTGACTGAAAGAGGATTTGAACCCTAATTACCTACATTCAGACGACTGTACCACACCGTCATTTTCCTTATAACATTCGTTGTGCTTTGAACAGAAGGGTTTTTTTTTATTAAAAAGTTATTGAATTGTGCTTGTCTTTACATTTGAACAAGGATCTGTTGCCAACTTAAAGTATTTTCTAAAATTATTTTGTGTTATGGTGACTGCAAGTGAATTTGAAATGAGATTACTAGCACGAGAGTCAGACGACCATTTACATTGCACACTTTATAATGCTTACAGCTTTATGTCAATCCAGTGAGACAGAATATATTTAATAAACAAGTGTTATTGAACTGCTATTTAGATTTGATCTGTTGCCAAGGTGTCAATTTTTATTGTTATTTTGTATATTGGTGACTGCAAGGGGATTTGAACCCAGGCTATCTGCATGACAGTCAGACGCCTGCACCACTCGGCCATTCCCCTTATACAGTTAGCAGTGCTCGGAACTTTATGTCAACCCATAGACACAGAAAATATTTAAAAAGCAACAGTTATGAAACTGCGCGTATCTCTAGCATAAGGATCTGTTGACAACTTAACGGATTTTTTAAAAATTATTTTGTGTTTTGGTGACTACAAGTGGATTGGAACCCAGACTAGCTGCATGACAGTCAGACGACTGCACCACTCGACCATTTTCCGCACTGCTTGGAACTTGCTGCCAATGCAGTGAGACAGAATGTTTCTTTTTTAAAATAGTTATTAAACTATGCTTGTATTGGGATTTGAATAAGTATCTGTTGCCAACTTAGTGGATTTTAAAAAAAATTATTTCGTGTTATGGTGACTGCAAGTGGATTTGAACCCAGACTACCTGCATGACAGTCAGACGACTGCACCTCTCGACCATTCCTCTGTATGTCAATCTGTATGTCAATCTAGTGAGGCAGATTGTATTTTTTAAAAACTGGTTATTGAATTGTGCTTGTCTTTAGATTTAAAGAAGTACCTGTTGCCAACTTAAAAAATTATTTTGAGCTATGGTTACTGCAAGGGGAATTGAACCCAGTATATCTGCACGGTAGTCAGCCGACTGCACCACTTGTCCATTCCCATTATACAGATCTTAATGCTTGAAACTTTATGTCAAGCAATTGAGACAATATATTTGAAAAATCCAAGGGTTATTGAACTGTGCTTGTCTTTAGATTTGAATACTGATCTGTTGCCACCTTAACGGATTTTTTATTATTATTTTGTGTTGTGGTGACTGCTAAAGGGTTTGAGCCAAGGCTTCCTTCATGAAACCCAGACGACTGTACCATTCGGCCATTCTCCTTATACAGTTCGTATTGCTAGGAACTTTATGTCAATCCAGATAGACAGAAAATGTAAAAAAAAAAAACAAGGGGTATTAAATTGTGCTTGTTTCTAGATTTTAATAAGGATCTGTTGACAACTTAACGGATTTTTTAAAAATATTTTGTGTTATGACCGAAAGGGGATTTGAACAAAGGCTGTCTGCATAGCAGTCAGAGGAATGCACCACTCGGCCATTCCTCTTATATATATATCGCAATGCTTGGAAGTTTTTGTCAATCCAATGAAACAGAATATATTTGTAAAAAAAAAACCAAAGATATTAAACAGTACTAGTCGTCAGATTTGAATAGGGATCTGTTGGCATGCTTAACGGGGAATGGACCCAAAACTATCTCCATGACAGTCCGAAGACGGCAACATCCTAGCTTTCCCCTTGAACAGTTCGTATAGGTTGTAACTTCATGTCAAGTCAGTAAGACAGAATATATTTTTAAAAAACCAAAGGTTTTTAACAGTGCTGGTTTTTAGATTTGGAGAGGGATCTGTTGACATGCTTAACATATTTCAAAGGGGTTTGAAAGCAGGATACAGGCCAATCGTATTCTCGCGAGATTTTATATAGTAGACGAGACTAAGACAACTCTCATACGCCATGCTAGGTCATTGCGCAATAATTTCCGCCAATATCAGCCAATGAAAAGTGGAAAAACTAGATGGCCCTGGTGTATCTTAGAGTCAATGTATAAACGTAGGAAGTACAATCGCCTTTTTAGATTTGAATAAGGTTCAAATCTTCACGAATTTTGGGAAATAATTTTGTGTTATGGTGACTGCAAGTGAGATGAAACCCAGGTTGTCTGCATAACAGTCAGACGACTGCACCACTCGACCGTTTCCCTTATACAGTTTGGAACTTTATATCAATCCAGTTTGACAATATATTTTAAACAAAACAATAGTTATTGAGCCTTGCTGGTCTTTAGGTTTCAAGACGGATATGTTGACATTCTTACCGGATTTCAAGTGAGTTTCAACGCAGGCTACTTGCAAATTCATACAGGCTCGCCACACAGACGTCAAACCATTGACACACCAGCCACAATAAAATTAATGAAAATGCGACGAACAAGTTCCTGCAGTTTCTTGACCGTGAAATGGTAGCCTCTAGATAGATGGGAGCTTACACAAACAGGGCCATGATATGCCTTTCATGGCTGTTCCACATTCCAATGAGAACCACAATTGCAAACGACATAACGACAGGCAACACAACTAGCAGTACCACCGACAAGTAGCACCACAATACCTACAGTTATTTTAGAAGGAAACCACTACCGACACAATTGAGAACAATGACAAGACAGGACAAATAGAAGACGCAAGGCACAGGCTTAAAAGTACAAATGGATGACCCCCCCCCCCCCCCACCGTCTCCTTTGATATCAGCAACGTACATGGAGTTGCAATACATTGGCAAAGTCTTTTCCCTTAGCTTTGAGAGCACCAGCTCATCAAGAAGTGTCTTCCTGCCGTTGACCACTCTCATGAGAGGTTGTACCACTGACAGGCAATATTTACTGAACAATCGTTGACATGGCATAACACTTGCCGCTAAAACCATTGATATGCAGCTTTGTTGAATTGTTACACTTACATATCAAGGACAACACCATTGACAGGCAGCACCACTATCAGGAAACATCTGACAGTCAACACATACAGTGAACACCTCCGACATCATTTGTAATAAGCCAGATAACACGTTCGATGAAAATGCTGCATTCTGGGATTGCAGGAAGATAAACAAACCCACCACGTGCTTTTGCAGCCTACAGAAACATGCAGGAAAGGTGAGGTGTAGTTTGAGCGATGGGAATTCTCCCGTCTACGGGATTTTTGTGTGTAAAAACGGTTGAAACATTCTCCAAAGATTAAGGATGGACTTGTGGCATTGGTGTGTATTGCTAAAAGGACAAGCGACCGGCGATACTTTAACTGGTCTGATGTCAACCTGAATTAACAATACACCACACAGAGACGATAGTGGCACTCTTTGATGGCATTATTTTAACTTGTGGAGCTATAAGGAGGCATGGGAAACCAATAATGAGGGTGGATTCAGATCATACTTCAACAAAGCTATCCGAACTAGTGAAATACTATTGGAAAGATCTTAAGTAATATTATTGCTTTGTGAATTGTCCCTGACCTGTTTAAATGATATCTTGATTGAGTGTGAGGTAAGTGAGCTCATATCTAAATCTAAATTTTCAATGTAATTAACTTAAATGGTTTATCACAGCCGTTGGAAAGTGTATGTACCGTTGAAGTAAAAAACATATACACATTATTCTCTCTGGAAATATGTCCAGAAATATCAAAACAAGCCCCACTTCAGTATAAGGCGTCATTGCAAAAGCATAGCCACATGTTTTTGTTTATCTTCGTTGAGACCCGGATGTGACATGCGCACTCGAACGTGTTATCTGGCTTACTGTGAACAGTAATGAGAGGAACATTACAGAGCAACGCCGACACACTTAACCATGTTGCTGTGTTACAGTTGTGAGCTAAACAAACAAACAACACTAGTTTTAGTAAACCCAAATACGCCACTTTGGGTGTTTTTGTGGTAACCATGGTAACCCAAGCCATTTCAAACAATGACACGAAACATGCCATTTGCTAAAGAAGAATGCAAAAGCAGGGAATTGATCTAGGTGCCAGTCAAACTATGGTAACCATAGCTTTCGAGTTCTGCTCGGAAACTAAATTTACTCGAATTATGATTAAGTCCAACTTTGTATCAATAGAAGTAAGAAAAATATGTTTAAAAAAATGTCAAATCCGTTTTAGCTAAAGGCACAACTACAATCGATGGTAAATGTGTCTACAAGAAAACATCACAAACAGATCGGATTTGTGTTTCCCCTGGTCTTTCACCAAGACAACAGGAAGTTCACCCCAACCACCCGCGAACTTCATTTGATGTAATTCAAATAACATAATTCGAACACTCTGTGCTCTTCTCCGGTGTGTTCGATACATGAAACATCCACTCCCATGCAAATTAGATTATACGGGAAGCATTTCATGTGGAGCTATGTGGACTTTGAGACAAACTGTCTTCATTTCCCGCGTTGTGGTCACGTGACAAGCAGATATAGCGTCGTTCCCAACATCTAACCAAGTAACTTGGCACTCGCGTTATTATTAATAACGAATATACCAAGGTGCGAGCTTAGGGGCAGGGTACCAGACTAAAGCAGACATATCCCGCCAAATCTCGAGTTAAATTTTTAAACTCGAGTAATCTGTGACATCTGAAGAAATGAAAGGATTTATATCATAACAAATGCGTGTCTCCTTATGTCATGTGACTGCTTAGTATATCAAAATATAATAGAATTGGTTTAAATGTCTACCATTACAATGCTATTGGCAACGGTTTCATATTTTAGTATAACATCATTAGTTGTTCTTACACTGAAACTGTTAACCCATACCAAGTAAATTATACGGTTTATTGTCATTTTTTTAAATGACCTAACATTTATTTAATATAGAAAATACTTTCTTAGAAGTAAAGCCAAGTGGTCAATTTAGTCAGATAGCCACAACCCTCTTCACTTCATCTGCAAATTTATTTAATATATAGGTTTCAATAAAACCCAAACCGTACCTATTTCTCTTCCTCAGTGATCTACACCCCGATTTTAAGTCAAACGTATATCATTCATCATGGGGCTTTCGCTAATATATTTATGCAAGGAACAGTGTGATATGGACAATCCGTCGTCATATAAGTGAAATACCGTTGAGTGCGACATTAAACCCTAATCAAACAAGGTATTGCCAAAGGTAATATGCTAACAATCTTAGTAGTGGAAGGACATATAGTTTTTAACCGAGCATCATTAACATTGAAACAGAGCAAGCTCTGTACATGTTAACGTTGTGTTGATGTGGCTGTTTATTCCTGAAGAGTCAAATAGCCTAAATCGCGGGTGTAGTTTTTACAAGATTTTCCCCCAGGTTTTGCATAGAATCTATTCTGGAAAATTATGTCCAGGAAAATTTTCATTAATTTATCAAGACAAATCTCGTCTCATTTAATATAGTAATTATTTATTTTTCGTTATTTGGGATTACTCTTTCTTAGTTTAAGCAGATTCAAGTTCAGAAAATTGTGCAGGTTGAAACCCGTCCAGGATCAAAACCCACGACCCTTAGAGTTAGGCACCGAATCGCCAGCAGTAAATACCGGCCACCTAGATCACTCAGCCACCCGGTCTTCTACTACTACTTCTACTGTTCAAACTAAGAAAGTGTTATCCGAAAATAAGGGAAAAAACTGTTTATATTTACTCTCTAAAAAATACAAAAATCACTCATTTAAATAATGTCTTAATTAAACATCGTGAAAATCGTTTATTTCTATATTTACAAATAAAACAACTTACATTTTAATATACATATACTGTACAAGTCATGGATTTTTGATACCTTAAATATATATTAAAATATAAACGTTGATGTTAATAACAGCCCACGTGTTCATTTTGACAAATAAGCGATTAAGGCACATGGCATCCAAATGTAATCAGTGGATGTGTTGGCACTGGAAGTTCACTGAATTTCCCTGCCCCTTGGGATATATCAGGACCATATACAAAGTTAAGGACTCTACCGCTAGTCAAGAGTAAAAATTGTAACCCTTATCTTCTCGTGGCTTTTACGGTTATTTGCAAAGGATAATTATGTTAAAAGCACATATATTTATAAAGAGGAAGACTTCAACATTCTAAATACAATTTAATATTTTGATTGATTTTATTATGGCATAAATAAGCAAAAAACGTATTTTTAAAAATGGACCTTTTTTATAACACTTTTTTTTCTTAGATGGCTGGAGATTTTTTCTTTAAAATTTAATCTCTTTGTAGTCAAGTATTCAAACTAAAAAACTATCATAGGGTTTTTCTAAATTCAATTTAATTTTTACAAAATCGATAAATATATATTTAAAAAATAAAAATCAGCCCTTAAAAAAATGTTTGCTTATTATCTTCAAAACAAAATATTTTTTTTTAAAATTGCATGATGGTTTTTTAGATAATGGCTTTAAGATTATGTGTGCCAAATTTCAAAGACGTAGTGGAAATAGTTTACGAGAAATAAACGATTTAAACTTTAAAAATTAGGAACAATGAAAGCGGAGAAAGGAGCCTAAACGTGTGTAAATGATTGGCTGTTTTGAGATTACTCCAAATAAATTTATAAAACGACAAGTTTTTTTAATTGAATGAAAATGTGAAATAGAGTTGTATCTTTTTTTTTTATTAAATAATTTTTAAAAAAATATCTTCAAATGGCAGTTTTAACTCAGTGACGTCGACATCATTGATTTCGTTAACACCTTTGTTAATGGCTATCAGTAGGAGTCCAACTGGGGGTAAGGATTTTGTTTAAAGGTGTATTCTAACACCCAGACTGAACACGCACTTGACACATATCTGAAGTGATCACTGTTGGCCTATTTGGAAATCGTTTACGACCCAGTTTGTTTTCTTATGGTTATTACTTTTGGGTATGTACGTATTGGAGATTTAAACGTTTAATTGTGAGCTGAACATATTCCATCCATGCTGCCGAAAAATCATTTTCAGAGCGTGGTCGGCTTTACACAAATATATTTTTCGGGTAAGAAAATAACTAACGTTGTGGGTAAACATAATTAAACCATGGTATGATATTTATTCTGTGTGGCTGCCGCACTCATTGTAAGACAGAAACACTCATTCGACAGTCTTAAGTTAATTTTTAAAGTATATTTTGCTTGTAAGAAACTCGGCTTGGGAAAACGTTTGTTTTCAGTGTCTATACTGTTCAGTTCAAATGCACACCCCACCGGCCAGGCTTGTGGTAAAAGCCAGCAGGTAGTAAGTTCAGGTGATAATTACGTTAATCCCTTCAGCTTGTCGATACACATAATCTTTGAGGC
>JAQQZZ010102052.1:0-31634 GCA_030265115.1 Mopalia vespertina
AATATAACGAATTATGTTACATGTCGGCTTTAAGGCATGGTCACACCTCATATTAAATTAGTTTGTTCTGATTGGTCGAAAACCCATCAAATACCATTAAACAAGACACGAGGTTGCATGATTTCTGCCCGCCAAAATTATCTCCTCTTCGCTTGAAGGAAGAGAAAGATTTTGCTTAAACCATACCAGTATCGACAACGTGCGGCCAACAAATAACAAATAAAAGAAGCAGCAGACGTTTCTGTCATTAATTTGAGCATAGAATCGAAGGTTTACAATAAAAAAAAGTTTCCGACATTTTCACTGCGCGTAAACAACAAGGAGGCGCAAATGTGAATTTTAACAACAGTTCATAATGCTGCATCCGGTAAATGACGTAGGTGTGCGTAATGGAATGGGGTTACGTGATGTCGAGAAGTCATTCGCATTATCGAAAGAGCTGGTGGGTGAGTGGTTATTATTCGACTGAGAACTGAATTGACAGTCAATATGGCAAGCGGCAAGGCTATGGTGACTATGAATGCCGCTTAGTCAGCTTCACGAAACTGTTTCTAATCAGACGAAAGCCAGCATTTTATCTCTACTCAACGTTGACAAATGTTGCCTATTATTTTAAATGAAAGAGTTCCCCCAGTAAATCAGACGTCTGCCCCGTCATAATTTACCCATTTTTATACTGTGAGTAGTCTGTAGACCATCTGTTTGTTGTTTGGTTAAAGGCATTGGCACTGAACACTGCTGTCTAATTCGAGAAGAAGCACGCATCTGCCCTGTGCTTAATGTCGTTTGACAAAGTGTGTAGCGTTTACCATATCGTGTCTGTCCTCTGTCATGTCATTTTTGCTACGTGTTAACCATTGGCCTTTTTGGAGGAAACGTTAGTTAAAAATTGGACAGGCGCACCGTTTTGTGAGGAATCATGCATGTGTTAAATATGGAAGTTAATTGAGTTCCAGGGTAAGAAATAAGAAATCTCCCCTCCTAAGAAAAAACCCCAAATAGATACCTTAATTTAATCTCATTTCCTTACTTTTTAAATAATCATATCGATGGACTGAGCGAAAATATCTTGAAAACAGGTAGACGTTATAACTGGAAACTGTTTATGCATAGATTGATTAAACGATTTAGTTTTACCGCAAAATCTCGATAAAAGTTATATTTCTGCGATTTTGTTTTGCGTGCGATCTAAGTTAATAATAAAAGTCAGACATATATCTATTTCTAGAGAAGCAAAAATTAATTGGTGTTATTGAATGAAAACATACTGAGAACCATCATACTTCGTACTGTTTTAGCCCTCTGGCAAAGGGCAGTTTGTTTGAAGAGTAGCAATGCTGTCTTTATTTAGCACTGGAGGAAAATTAACTTTCCAACATTATGGAAACGCTTCCCATCTTGGTTGTGATCTTGTCAATTATTGTTGGAATACACCGCCGTCATATAAGTGAAATACAATTAAGCACGGCGTAAAACACCAATCAATCAATCAATCGTATAGTTTTAAAAATGACTTCCTTATAGAAATTTCCTTCGTCATAACCCAATTGGGAAATGGATTTCCAATTACACCATTAATCATGGATTGATACCAAGCTAAATGATAACCGTGCAAAGGCAAACGGTATTCCAAAATTTAAACTTCCTGAGTCCTCCTCCATTGTACCGTTCTTAGGTTCAAATCCCCAAGTTGACTACAGGTGTTTGAAAAAAAAACTCACACGAAGATGCAACTGGCAAAGATTAAAGTTAATCTATGTAATTTTCATTCTCTTCAATAAAATTATATTTACACACACTGTTATATCAAATCTTCCTGACAACTGTGCGTGTGGGTTTTTGCCAACTTATACGGAACATATCAGCATAAGTCCTAATTCTGAACAAAATGTTAAAAAAAGAACAGATTTTATTTGTTTCTCTTATAAAATTTTGCATGGTGTAGGATTCAATTTTTACATTTGTTTAAAAGCTGCATAAGATTGTTGCTGCGTAAAACTTGAAGTCACTACATAATGGCATACTTCACGTTTATAGTTGTATGCTAAGAGAAAAGTTTAATCGAAAGTAGTTAAACACCCGTTACTGCATCACGGAAACCGCTTTACTGCTCTCACAGGCATCCGGCATCTTAGGTTTAAAAACAAGAAAAACTCCAAACGATCTGGTTATTATGCATACAACTTCATTGCTAAACAGAAATATAAATATCTTATTACATAATCCAACAATATAAAGCCCAAACCATTCAGCAAACATCGATATATTGTTCTCTCGACTTTGTATGATAAATCTACGATATGTTGTTGAATCATCTGTTATTCGAGGTGGCGACTGGAGACGTTCAATAAATCAAAACTACGAAGTTTTCTGGAATTTAGTTTATTTATGTTAATTTAATAAAACCCGAATCGGATAAGTTATATATTTTTATTTTCGAGAAATATAAATATACGCACGAGTTCATCAACTAAGTATAATAACAATGATGAATTATCTAACAGAAGGAACTTCCGTTTTAGCCATGATCTTCTTCAAGAGATTTGTTCTTCGTTTTACTATAATAGGTCATCACGTGACACATTTAATGTACATCTTTAAATAGCCTTATTTACGTATAGATCTTAACTAATCGACTGTTATAATAATATAAGCCACATCAGATACAGACCAACAATAACAGCACATAAATTCGGGATAGAAACCGCCAGTTGCAGTTAATGCCTGATAGAAGATTAGTACAATGGACTACATCTATACTGTGGAATTTTCTTCTCATCGACTGTATTTACTTTGTCGTGTTATCGAAGATTTATAAATAACTGGAGTGCTATATCCACACGTCATAGATCATTCACACTCAAGAATTAATTATCTGGTTGATTTATATACCGTATTTGATTAATAACTGTTTGTAGACATTGAATTGAATGACATATTGACTGGTATGTCTTGTGTAGGAGTAAGAGGGGGTCGTCTACTTAACACGAAACCGTCACGCATTCATCCGAGTTAGTTCCGTGAGCCGTGTTTATGTTTGACATGGAACCTTTTAGACAAGGTAAACGTGCTTGGTTGACCCTCATCTTCTGATATAAGCTGACAATGGTTTTCGCCGCTAACAAAATCTTATCATATACACTATTAGAAACAATGGTTCTTTATGGACCATTACGACAAAAACGGTTCCTTGATATTTAAAGAAAGGGATAAATACTTGGAACATTTGCTGTAAGGGTTCCATACAGAACCAAAAAGGGTTCCATCAGAGCCATGACCGAACAACCTTAAAGGGTTCCATTAGAGACATATTTTCTAAGAGAGAGGCTAACCAGATTAGATACTCCTGAATGACTTACAAGAAAGCAATTCATTTATCAAATAACAGTTAATTGTGTTTGTTAAAAAAACATTAACAGTAATTTCTCTTCTCTCAAGTTTAATGTCAGTTTGCTTTGCTTAGTATTTTGTTTTTCTTTAGGACAGATTTACAAGTTCAGATAATATAAACTTAAGTACCAGCATGATCAAGTGCTAAACGATCCTTTCAGTTTGAAGCCAATCTGACAGAAACATTAAAGAATAGTGACCTGGACCACTTTTCTAACGTGCATGCTGCAATTCTGCAAGATCTGTGACGTAAGATTCAAGTTCTAATTCGATAAGTGAGCTATGAATGTGGTATGATTTGGGATTAAAAGATTTTAACTCGACGTCATCAATGACTTACACTGTTGGTTGGTTGTTGTGTGATTAACAGCTTCTTTATCTCAGTATTTTAATCTTTTCTCAAATTCTCTATTCCCATCACTTTTGCTACGGCATGTTTTAGGACTATTGATAGGTGTAGAAGTGCAAAAAGTTCAAAGAACCACTGACTGGAGAACCCGTTGATTAATTTCGGAACAGTAAACCTTTCCCAGTAAGACATTGGCGGCAATGAGAAACTAGAAAGACCCTTGACGCTTTCCGAACTCTTCAAAACGGTGCCTATCGACAGCGAGATTAAGTCAATTGAAAGAGTGAGTGTCTGATATCGAGCGGCAGACAAAACAAACCAATTCATGAATAGTTGGTCAACGATTTGACATCACCTCATCAATCAGCTTCTGGTCGAATCTATGCTGCTCTTTTACTTTAATTATTTATAACATAAGTAATAATGACAAAAGCCAAATTAATAAATTGTTTCCAAAGTTGGCACATGGTCACCCTGTTGATTACATCTGGAGTCCGCACTACCGATTGCTGTTCAGCGTGTAGGCCTACTGATTGAACTGGTAAAGATTGTTGATGTCTTTGACAGCACTATAACCATAACCAGGCGTGTCATGACTTGTCTGAATACTTGGAATGTTGTTCCAGTGGACTGCCATGCAACTTGGATTCGTCAACGTCATTTTTTGACATTGGAATAATTCAACTATAGACTCGTGTACGGGTCTTGCTCGTTACTAAAACCATCAATTGTTATCGCCATGCATATACTTTAAGATTGATTGATGGCTGGCTTCACATAAAATGTTAGTTCTATATCAAAAGGACATATATTTTCTAATCTGCGTTACATGTACAAGTTAAGTCCGGTGAGAAATGTTCTGGGTTTCTTCCTTAAATGGTTGGCAAAGCATTCACGGTTTGAAGAAAAATAGCGATAAAGCTGGCTCTAATTCAGTGGTACACCAATGACGCAGATGTTTCACATTATTTGTACTTGCATTTATTTTTCTTTGCCTTTGTGTCATTTTTGGCTCCGAATATAACAATCAGAATTGGTGAACCTTTATAGAACCAAAATGACTTTTTAAAATTTTAACAGGGCGTTACTTTAACTTTTCACGTCAACAAATAATCTATCAAATTTAAAATATCAAACGGGATTCTTCGTTATGCAATTGGATTTGATTTAAAAAATACCTTTATATGTTAATATACTGTCTTTCTCCGAAAGTCTAAGGAGTGTGTTCAACGCAGTCAACTGTAAAACTATGTCTTTGTTATAAAATTGGAGTTGATTGAAAACAGCCCTTTATATGTAATTGTAATTCCCACCAAGTCTCAGGAGTGTGTTCAATGCATTCATCTGTAGTTTAAACCCCGTTAAACATCATTAGTACACCTGGTATGAAACTGTGCATTTAGTCTCATCGCTCTGCAACTTAAGCTCATATAAAAGTACATTCTATCACATCTTGTTGACTAGGAACAGCTGGTATTTTACCAGACATTCAAACCGGTCACAACATTTAGTGGCCAATATTTCAAGAACATCCAGACCAAACAAAGCCTGAGATATTGACCACACAAACTTGATCAAGTCTTGGACCAAGCTCAAAGAAAAATCAATATGTAAATGTATGGTCCACTGTCAGTTAGTACTTTTCTCTTTATATGAATGTATGTGGGTGGTGAATAGGTGCCAACAAGATTAATAACTTTTCTGCTTACATTATATCTCGAGCACTTTATATCGTTAGTCGCTGAGGGTGTCGAATGACCAAGGTATTAATTTGGAGGGTTCCAAATATCTATCCAAGAAAAAACAATTGCATTTTCTGGGACATTACTTTATATTAGACCCATCCGCCGTGCTCTGCAATAGCATAGTGCTGTGGTACCGGATGTAGTCTATTTTACTAGTACAGATAGCAATATAAAAAAAACAAATCAAGACAATATCTGTCTCCATTATATTGCGATGAATTTCACGTTTACCGTTACCATCAGTATTTTGATACTGTTGGAAAGTTAATCTTCCTCCAGTGCCATTGCATGGTATAAAGTCGAGCTTATATCTTAGGTGGAGTGGTCAGTGGCTAGTCCGAGCTCGAGCGATCAGCCGTATCGGTCGATTGCTTCATAACCAATACATCGTTGCGTATTATTTAATGGCTTTGTCTTACAATTGCAAGTGAATCTAAACCACCAGAACAGACATTCAATAATGAAAATATGTATAAAACTGACTCAAACGAGGCTAATATTAAATCACCTAATGTCTCCGAGTTGATATCGACCTAGAATGTAAATCACCGTGCACACCTGTGCCCTCTATTATGTATCAACCACACATTATTTCATTTTTTACGTGTTGACTAACCTCAGATTTTTGTAACAACACATTTTGTTTTAGTGAGGATTCCTTTCTGGTTTTCACCGTATTTTGAGCTAGCCATACAGAGTAACCGTTGCCATATAAGTGCAATCTACTTAAATAACATTTTAAAACTCAATCAAAGAAAGCAAAACAAACAAAATCAGAAAATAAGTAAAAATTTGATCGAATAGATAAGTTTTTCTGTAATTGCTCTGTATCAAGATACCAATTTCCTAAAATGAGAGGGATGTAATGTAAGAACGCGTTCATACAAATAAATGCATTATCCAGCTAACATCAAACGATTTATGTATAACGTGATTATTCTCGTTGTCTGCCACCAATTGTTTACTCGACGTGGGGATAAATGGCAACACAATGACGAGATTCCATGGTAACGATGAAATGGGGGTGAATGATAATCTCCGAGAATGTTAAATGACTCTATAGTCATTTATACACTCTCTGGTCCTCTGATAATCAGCTCACGCAACATTACAAGCGATTTAATCCCACGAGCAAAAATTCCACAAGGGGACGATAATGCCAGGACAATGGAACTGGTAACCTGTATGATAATCATATTGAATTATTATAGAACGTTACTATCTTCTGTCGTGTCCATACATGATTTATCGTTAAGCTTTTTACTTTACAACGTGTCCACATCGGTTCACGTGTGCATGGAGGAAACTTCTAGCATTCAACAAATTGCGCGTAAGCACGGAGCTGATGTATGCTTCCGTCGGTTACTCTAAACTGTTTAGCAATTGAGCTCACCGTGGATCATTGTACCAGGCTTTGTGCTCCGAGGATGTATTGTATCATACAATTTTTGTGTCGCCAAAGACGCTATCTGTTAGGTTAACACACCATAGTGCAAGCGAACGTAAGGACACACCGCATTAACATTCAGTCAGTTTAAAACAATTACAAAGTCATAAAAGAAGACAAGCATTGAAATAATGGTCTGGGAAATACCAAAAGAAGACGATGATGCGTAAGGCACATGTGATTTAAAGTAGGTGTCAAAATTGCACCTGAAGTTATAACCAGGCAACAATAGTCTCTGTCAAGTACAGGCTATAAATCTAAATGCCTTTTTAGTTTTCGTTACAGTAGCACCAATTTGCTATAAAATAACAGGTGAACGCTTCTTAAATATTTTAACAAGACAGTGGAATTCAAGATGCGTTAATAAACGAAATGACAGTCTTTCTGACGAGGTCTCGTGGGTGTACTGCCAAGGTACTCATGCACTTTTGTGGGCACATTTTGTTGATTGGAAACTATATTCGAGATACATTGAAAAACATTTCCGGATAGCTCGCATCGACAGATGCTAAATTAGTAGTATGGTTTACGTATGATTAATCTCAATTCCGTATTTACTCCACACCGAATTTATGAAGTGGGTTAAGATATGTTGTGAACCGGAAGCGTCTATCAGCAACACAAATTGGTCATAAGTTTAGATGTACCGATATATATTCGTGGATTTGTTTTCAAGGTCACAATGCTAAGGACTTCTGGTTTGTGTCTTGCTGATGTTTTGCCCATTGTTTTTATTTGTTTTTTTATTTTCGTTTGAAGACAGTCGTACCCTTTACATTTAAATTTCTTAAGAATGACGATCAATTTGCCCATGGTAATAAGAATCGAACGGAAATTTTGCGCTGACTTTCTTGAATCTCATTATTGGCAGTTTGTTTGAAGAGTAACAATGCTGTCTTTATTTAGCAATGGAGGAAAATTAACCTTCCAACATTATGGAAACGCTTCACATCTCGGTTGTGCCAATTATTGTTGGAATACACCGCCGTCGTATAAGTGAAATACCCTTTACAGCGTAAAACACCAATCAATCAATCAATCATTGTTAAAAACATGACACCATTTCGAAAGTTAAGACTTCCTAACAGATTCGGGAAAAGAAATTCCAACTTATATCCTTAAAACCATTATATACTTTAGTAATTGATGAATTACATAAAACTATAGGAACAATTATGAATTTCTAGATCGGTCCGTTTGCTTTGCAACAAGGGCCCGCGGCCGTGGCTTTAGTGGTAGCGTGTGCGCTTCCTAATCCTACACCAATTTACCGCTTACGGGATCAAGTCCGTCTCGCGACCATCAGGTATATGAGTGAGTCACACGATGTGGCTCCGGCAATCGCGGAGTTGGTTTTTACGAGGGTTCCTCTCGGTTTTCCACCGTAATGAGGCAAGGAACAGTGTGAAGTGGTCAATCCGTCGTCATATAAGTGAAATACCCTTGAGTACGATGTTAAACCCCAATCAAACAACCAAACCTTTGCAACAACAAAAAAATTTAAATAAAACAACCGACTTAGTTTTGTATAGTTTTAATATCTTTGTTGAATCTTGTTGGCTATTGCTTCCCAGTTATTGAAATTTTACCAGAGAGATAAAAATGCCACTTGACACAATAGTTTCGACAGTGTACAATGTTTTTCAAAAACTCTGTTTTATGACTGGTTATTCTCAACACCAATGGAAAAATTATTTAAGCGAGAATACCATTATAATTAGTAAAATTAAGGCGAGTTTTCACGCACAAGTTCCTATGTTAACTAGAAACATTAGAGAATGCAAAGTACATTAGCATGTTGTTCCACTGATGAGTTTAGGAAAGTAGTGTAATTCGGAAAAATGAAATTATCGTTTTTGGGAATTCCACGACTTGTGTATTATGTAAAGTACACATTTTATATCTTCTCTTAAATAACATGAAGATTATGGAATCTATATGCACACGATGATGTGTATACCAGAAATGTAGGCCTAAGAACGTCTGTACCCCACACAAAACTAATTTGCTGCAATTGCCATATTTGATGATTGAGAAACTTTGTGACTTGTCTATCCATCCCGACAACTACTGTAAAGAATGTATTGCCCTTATATAGTGTCTAAGCTCCAACTATCCTAATTAAGAACACCATATAAGGATGATATCAGTTGTGTTTGTTTTTGACATAAATTATTGTATTGATAAATCTTGAATGTTTACAAAAGTCTCAAGAAATATGGTACGATTGTTGCCACGTAACCCTGAAACACAATTACACAAAGCCGTGCTTTATCTGTAGAGTTGTGTGCAAACAACGTTATGATCGATAAACATTCATCTCTGCGTCGATCAAACAGCTCTATTGTTATCAGATTTTTACATTTAATAGATTTGAGATTTCAACAGGAATGCTTTAGTTGCCATGCATTCAAGTACATTGTTAAGTGTCTAACTTAAATTGTGTTTGCCAGTCAAAGCTAGAAATCCCCATCCATCAAACCATTTTTGTCTTTCGATTTCATCTGTTAACTGGAAGTGGCTTAGTGGTAGCGTGTGCGCTTCCTAATCCAACTCCAATTTACCGTTCACGGGATCGAGTCCGTCTGTCGACCATCAGGTATATGAGTGTGTCACACGATGTGGCTCCGGCAATTGCAGGGGTGGTTTTTACGAGGTTTCCTCCCGGGTTTCCACCGTAATTAGGCAAGGAACAGTGTGAAGTGGGCAATCCGTCGTCATATAAGTGAAATACCCTTGAGTACGACGTTAACCCCCAATCAAACAAACAAATAAACATCTGTTAACTGTACGTATTCCATTTAGCAATGACTTAAGTTCACACAGATTAAAGCACTGTGGTCATTTTTCATTTGTATTAAAAATCTTTTTCATTATTTTGAGATAACACTTCATTATCTGTTACAATTTAGAACGTGTTATCCAAAAATAAGGGGAAAACTGTTATAATTTGTCAGTGCCGGACATCTGTTGCATATATCATTATTCCCACTGATGAGTTTACAAAGAAGAGTAAACTCACGACTCCAATAAAACATACACATAGATATATGGTCATGCCATATTTCAGTTTATTTTAAAATAATTGTCCCGATTCTTTACAATATTTACAACAGATGAGTGCCTTGCGAGCAGCATATGATGACAATAGTTCTTGACAAAGGTTTTAAAATACACCGAAATACTTAATCACCATGTATCCATGTGTGTGCACGTTCAACCATTTCCACATTTCAATTATTCTGCTATCAATATATTAATACTGGTTGTATTATGTTTGAACACGGAATCCCGCCTTAAAATTGAACATTACTATTGGCGCCTTTTACTTGATGTGTTTCAACTGTAAAGCATCGCCTGGATATAGTTGTCAAAGCTCATAGTAGTTGATGTATACATGGACATATGTTTAGATTTGTTTGTTTATTTGATTGGCTTTTGTGTTTAGGGCTGAAGGTTATGTCACTCATATGATGGTATACCAGACCAACGAGCGAAGGGAACCATCCTTCCACGCCACTGGCAACAGACCATGCAGGACCACCAACCAAAAGGCTAAAAAACTGAAGCAACATCACACTGGCTTCTCTACAATGTCAATCTGCCTTAGGTGTGTTTATCTACGTGGTGGCTGAATACAGTATAGGGTAATTCGTATAATGCAAAAGCGACGTTAATTCAATATAGGCTTAATTAAACGCACGCAATGCACATGCATTTTAACCTAATTAATTAAAGCTATCAATCTGTGTGGGATTTCAGCGGTGATTTCATGATTATCTGTAATGGAGTAATTTGATGCCGATGTTCGAATGCGAAATGCTTTATCGCTGAGGTATAATTTTAGATTGTCCACCCGGTCATCAGAGATGTTAAGAGGCTCTATTGCCCCAAGCCGTGTTTTAAACTCAAATCATCAATAATTGGTATCTGTCAGACCTGGGATTACAATATACAGGGACAGGTAGCTCAGCCTAATCCACGCCCAATCCACATAAAATCAGGTACTCGGCATTGTTCTCATTCGTCCGTTTCCGTAATGATTTCGGAAAACTGCTGAAATTGACAATTGTCAATGCACATGTGCATTACTATGGTGTTCTTTAGCTCATGAAAGTCTCCCTATTTCACGATTTTTGATTGTTTTTAAAGTTCCACAAAAGCTTATAAATATTTGAAATATACAGACTGTGAATATAAAAGAACGAGCATTAACTTCTCATATTGATATTCAATGTCAGTTAGGCGGAAAAAAAGTACAATTGAATCCATTAACGCCCCCAATGACTTTTCACAGTTTTTGCTGTCCCAAAAAAATAAAACTATTAATGTACCTAAATTGTGAATAAAACTAGACAAGCATTAACATCTCTTTGGCGGATTTACATGGTTGACAAGGGGGTAAATGAAAAACTGCCTTAGCGGTTTGAGACACCAAAAACAGTCCCGATCCCCTCTTCTTCCTTCAATCGGCCGTCATATTTTTATCCGCGAATACAAAGTTTTTATCGTCCAACACTAGATCGCTTTTTGACCCAAATGCAACTTTTTTTCGAGTTATTATCATTCTTCGTACGGAATTAAAGATAGTGGTGTAAATGTACTTAAGTCTTTTCATTTCCTATAGCAGCTGTTAAATGGAAAAATTTACAAAAGTGTGAAATCAAGTCATTTTCGTTCAAAATACGGTCTTCATCGTTTTCAATCCGGTATATCATCTCTCCAGTTCTCACGCTCGGCGTGATAGTTCTTGATTTCATCAACAAATCAAGGTTAAAACTTGCTGTTACATATCCCTGTATATTGTAATCCCAGGTCAGACCATATACGATATTCCAGCAACACGAAAGAAAAGTGAAGTTTCCCTTGACACAAACTATATATGTATTGGGATGGTAATATTTCAACGAACACTGCTGTATTTAAATATTTTTGACTGACCTTGGGATCGCGTCCTTCACAACGTTGGCAAAAAGCATCAAAATTGCGATTCGAACCACAGCAATTTCTTGCGATATGATTGTGTAGGTTAGATGCACTCGGAACTAATCCCATGTAAAAGTATCCTTTGGGAAAATATGGCTAAAATGGAAGCTTTTACGGTTCTTCAGTCTATGGTCTGGTGGAACCCGTTTTGGTTCTGTATGAAAGCTTCACACCTAATGTTCCATGTATTTATCCCTTTCTTTTAATATAAAAAATAAATGAATTGTAAATATGTTCACGCCACAGCGTAGCTGAAATACTGCCGAATGTGGCTTAAAACACTAATCAATAAATCAATCGATCAATTAATCAAAGAACCGTTTTTGTCGTTATGGTTCCAGACAGAACCATCCTCTTTACTTAAGAACCCTTAAAAAATTATTTCTAAAACTGTAGTGTAGTACGGCGTGCTGTGCCATATTTTGGTAAGACCATGGGCCTATGTGCAGAAGAAGACGCAACTCTACTAGAGGTGTTGCAACCGAGACGCCCCTGAGATGTTTAAGATCTTCACCATGATGATGGGAAGTCAATGTTATAGAAGTGATTGAGCATATGCACGTTTCATGTCAACCGATTTCGCACAACCATCGACATCGTTGACTGTATATATCGTACTTCAAACTTGATGTGTCTTTTTTAATGTGTTTTTCCTTTTACGTTTTTGGTAATATGTGCCAATGCAACGTTCATCAAACGGTAAAATAAACATGTATTCATTCCTTGCTGTTTTATTTAATTTTTTCTTTCACTATATGCATTAGGCCTGTATTATTCGCACTTTTTTTGGTAAATTGACTGTCTTTTTCTGCCCGCCACAAAAAACTATTTTGTAACAATATATTTTTTACACATATCTTAAAACAAAGATTTTGTTAAATAGAAATTTTCTTTACAGATGTAGTATTGTACTCAAAATGTATCCTGGTACACCAGTATGACAGGTCTGGGTGTAATAAAATTGAACTTAACGACCAGCTGCTGGTTTCACAGACATATAGTAATTCATTTTCGAGAGAAAAAGAAACCCATTTAAAATTTTGTTGAGCTATTATTGTGAATATTTGCGGCCTCCTCATGTAACTAAGATTGAGTATATTGTACTGGGAAACGTAGTGTGCTTGAACATTTATAAACAAGTCGAGAGCTATATCCACACGTGATCGATCATCCACATGAAATTATTAATTATCCGGTTGATTAATATGTCGTATACAATGAAAATCGATAATTGTTTGAAGACATTGAACTGAATGATCTATAGGTTATTTCCCAAGACAGGTAAACTTTGCGAACGCGTAATGGAGGGAGCGGGTGGTTGGAGGGAGCTTCATGTTGCCCTAGTGCTCTCAGAGCGAAAGGGGAACAGGAACCGATCTGCTTGTGGTGTCTGTATTGCGTCCTATTATTGTCCTGCACTTGTCCCACCTTGTCTTTGTTTGTTGCCAGTGGTGTCGAAGGTGGTTTCCGTCACCCGTTGGGCTGGCACGTCGTCATATAAGTACTCATATAAATACCCTTGAGTACGACGTTAAACCCCAATCAAACAAACAAACGTAATGGAGGGAAGTGGAAACCTTCACACATTCATCGGAGACATTTCCTCGATGCGTGGTTTCTTTAATGCAGAGGGTAAACATGCTTGGATTATCCCATGCACTCGCCTGATTTAGGCTGACAACGGACTTCACAGCGAATACAATTTCATCATATCACTAGTTTAAACGTCTTAAACACCCACTGAGAAATCTATCCCCATTATATTAGTTAGATCAGTTATACGAGTTCAGAAAATATTATCGAGATAAACTAGCACGAAAAAAGGACATACGATCATTTCGGTCTGAAGCGAATCATCAATAGTGACGGTCCCTCACCACTCAGCCAAAGTGAATTCTACTAAGGCCGCTCACAATTTTATTTTAATTTAACAAAAATTAGATATATCCACTCCCAAGTAAAACAGGCCGTTTGGTTTGGGACACCGCTTTTATTAAATAACATGTCAATATGTCGTGTTTGCTTAAGGTTTAAGGTCGTACTCAAGGGTATTTCAGTTATATGACGACGGATTGTCTATACTCCACTTCACACTGTTCCTTGCCTAATAACGGTGGAAACCTCGCAAAAACCGCCCTAGCCTTTTTCGGAGCCACATCGTCTGACTCACTCCTATACCTGAGGGTCGACACCAATTTGTTGTGCGACTACCTTCAACTTCCAATTCAAGAAGGCTCTCTGGCTAAGGGCAGTTTGGTTGGACAGTAACAATGTTGTCCTTTCTTAGCCCTGGAGGAATGTTAACTTTCCAATATTATCAAAACACTCTACATTTTATAGTTATGCTAGTGCCAATTATTGTTGGAATACACCACCGTCATATAAATGAAATATCATTAAGCACGGCGTAAAACGACAATAAAGCCAAATCGATCAGCGAACGACGGGTTTGGAATTTAAGACACCTATGATCTAATGGTTGAGATTAAAGATTTCGAGTCGCTATACGCGATTCATCAATGATTTAAACTCTTGCGTGATTGTTGGTTGACAGCTCTCACATCTGAGTATTTTAATAGCTGCTCAACCCGACTTCTCCACCTCCTTTGCTACTGTTCAATTAAGGACTTTCAAAAAGTCCACCAAGCCATTTGCCGAAGAACCCGTTAATTAACTACGGGACAGTAAACTTGTAACAGTAAGACATTGGCATCAGTTTGGAATTATAAAGCCTCTGGACACTTTTCGACCTCTTCAATACGGTACTTATCAGCAGCGAGACCTAGCCAATTGAGACAGCAAGTGTCCGATATCGACAGGGCAGACAAAACAAACCAATTCATGAATATTTGGTGAGAGGTTTTGACCTCGAATAATCAATCACCTTAAAGACGAACGAATGCTTTCCTTTAACTCATTTGTTAAACTCTTAACAATGATCAAATAAATCAACTCTCGTCATAGTTTATGAGATCTGCACGACAAGCTCACACTAAACACTAAAGTATCTCTCAAGGTCTTTAACAAGTAACTAAAAAGAATTTTCGGTTTACTGTGCAATGGCATTTATTTGGCTCTATCAGTACCCAATCGTATTCTCGCGAGAGTTTTTATAGTGGACGAGACTAAGACAACTCTCGTACACTATGCCAGGCCATCGCGCGTTAATTTCCGCCAACATTTGAGGCAACGTATATGCCATATACCAGCAAATAAAATAAATACAAAACAAGATGGCCTGGGTGTATCTAGAGTCAATGTCTCGACGAAGGAAGTAGAATTGATTATATTTTAGAATGTATCAGTACCCTGTTTGTGTGTCTGAGTTAATCTATTTCACCACCAAACATTTAACAAAATCATATAGCTTGTTAAATAACTCAAATTGCATTGTTTTGTTTTTTGACATCAAAGCTTGACGGAAGTGAAAATCAGTCAAAACAGTACGTGTGTCAAAATTTAAATACCAAACAAAAAGTTCGGCATTGAATGCGATTTGATTTCAAACAGATCGTCATTGGTTATTGTTTATCCCCCACTGATAAATGTATCAATGGGGCGGCCAATAATGTTACCAGGTGTCTTTTTGGAATATTTTTTACACATAATTGATGTTGAACACACCAATAGGTCATCAAAATACACACATAAATGAATATGCTGTGCTATGCTGTAACACAAAAATACACAAAATGGTGAGAAAATACTTCAAGAAAAGTCCTTTTTTTTACACAAACTTTTCTACGGTAGGCAGGTCAGAATTGTTAATCGTAGCGTATAGTCTTATAAACAGCAGAATTAACCCTGAAATAAATATGTGAAAACAGTCTGATCACACAGCAGGCTAGCATGCCCACATGTATGCACGTTATATTAGCTATTGACCACCGTAAAACGCTGGTAAGAATTCATGAGAGATTTAACCACATCCAAACCTATCCGTGCATTAAGTGGTTCATATTCCCATATCAAGACACCCAAACAAAGCCATGGATTTTAGATCACAAAACTTGACCAAGTCTTTGATCAAGCTCAAGGAAAAGTCAGTATGTAAATGTATTATCCACTGTCAATTAGTACTTGTCTCTTGATATGAATGTATGTGGTTGGTAATAAAGTTCCAACAAGATTCATTATACTTCTGTGTACATCATAACTCGAGCACCGTAAGTGCTCGGAAGTGTTTCGGCGTGTTGATTGACCAAGGCATTGATTAATACGGATTTATATACATAAACAAAAAAACAGAATTGCGTGGGACAAAATAAGTATCTTTTTTAAGGGATGGTTAACTTAAGAAACAGTAATAAGCATTGAATAGAGAGTGAAATTTGGTATCAAATTATGCTAATTTAGTATTTTTGCGATTTGTCTTACAATTCTTATTCACTATCGAAAGTTAGCTGGTCCATTACATAGTAAAAATACTATGGGGGTGGACATGTTAAAAATGGCGGCTGGATGTGTGCCGCTTAACCAATCAGCTTACCTCATTCCTGCGCTTGTCTGGGTGAGTTACCATAATAAAAGACACATGCCTACTTAACATATTGCTAAGTGCACATGACCCATTGACCCCGTCTACCACAACAAAGCAGCCATACATTTCGTGCCTTATTTTGTGAAGAGCCCTTCGGTCGCTCATGGCGGCGCAGACAAATATGTTTGAAGGAAACAGCTTTCAAATTTATTCTGCTGTCGTATTTTGTATAGGTATGTCGCACTCATTAAAATGCTCACAAATATTATCTCATTTATTAAGCCTATACATGTTAATTATATTGTCTGTCCCTTTAACATGACAACCTGTATACAATAGTGCATGCGTAGTGCACTGCACCGATCTAAAGCTGTGAAACAAGGTGTATTAAACTATCACAGCAAGCAATACAGAAATGCTTGCGTTTTTCGTCGAAATACACAAATAATGAAGGACGTACCTGTGGTAATAATATTTAGTTTCCGTTTGACATTATTATTGCTCGGCAAGTGTATGGGATCTTTGTCGCGATCAATCACTGATGACAAAGGTTCGGGACAGGTTTTATTGTATTTAGACCTGCTGTTCTTCTGCACAACTCGACCAGTAAATCCGACAAAAATTACCAACATGGATAGACTTATATAGAATTAGAATGTCTCTATATTGTGTGAGAGAACTCCCAAATTCGTTTATTGTCGCCATCAATTAAAGAAATATCACAAGGGCTGAAGTATATTTGCACTAAGACAAAACGCTGTGTAAGACGCATGGAGATAAGCAAATTATTCTGAATTGGATATTGTTGTAATTTAATTGATCTCCAAATATAGCATTTATCTTATGTGAATTTATTCGGACTTAATTTGTTAAATATATTGGTAAAATGGCATTGCCAGGGAATTCAATCGCATCTTCGTACATAAAATGCCTATCTCCTATGCTGATCAAATGCTGCTTTCTGGATGAATATAATAAATGTATCTATTTTCTGATATAAAGACGTTTAGTAAATCTGGCATAGATATTTTAAATCGCTAGAATTTATTATAAGTGGAACAGGAAACTGAACTCTTAGAAAAATATGGCTCTAATTTATATATAATGGAACCGTTTACGGTTCTTCAGTCATGGCTCTGATGGTACCCTGTATGTAATCCTCACAGCAACTGTTCCAAGTATTTCTCCCTTTCTTCCTACATCAAAGAACCGTTTTTGTCGTAATGGTTCCTTATAGAACCATCCTCGTTTCTAAAGAAACCTCAAAGAACCATTATTTCTAAGAGTGTAGAAAACCTTCAGAAAATGGTAAATCAGAAATTGGGTGAAGCTTAACACAATTGTCTAGTTAATTATTTGCAGACCGTTCCTCGATCTTTTCTTTATCAGTCGCCGCCACTTAGACGCCTGCTCGGTGATGTCAATTGTAACCGGGGTCAAACAATTCAAGCAAACTGAAGAGAAAATATAGACTGATCCTTTCCACGTCCAATTTAATTATTTATCAAACAATTATGACAATAAAAATTGGTAAACGTCACGTACGAACGAGACATCTACGAGGATATGGCTGGGTACATTCCGTAAGACATCAGTGGAGTTCAGTTAAGCAATCAAATTTGGCACGTAATTCAACACTCGACGGTCGAATAAATTTAACGGCTTTGTTGGGGGGCTACTTTTCAGGCATAGGTCATGCTAATGCTGTAAAATTCTGTTACGAAATTAGTTCAATAGGATGTCCTCCCATTCCGAAAAGTATGTACCAATAAACAATCGGCATGGACTATACATGTGATAACAGAAGAACAATATTAAGGTGAAAATGGTTACATATGTACGGCGTAAACCTCAGCCAAGGAAAGCAAATCAGTAACAGAAGGATCTCTTACCCGACATTTACAACCTAACAAAGAAGCAAGCTAACTTCAACAGATTGGGAAGCCCCAACAGAAACAAGCTGACTACAGCAAGACGTTCAATAGCACAGGATGTACAAATAAACGTCACAACACACCTCGCAGATAGCAGATTCTTACTGTCCTTTGGCATCAAGGGGAGTTATTTGTACCTTGTAACCGTCCCAAAGCTGTAAAAGCACGATATTGCTCGCGAAGCAGCGTGACTCGTGCAAATACACATATTCCTTGCTTGTAAAAACGAGCTGGTGTGTATATTGTGTATATTCCTGGATATATCACTGGTTAACTGGTCAGTGGCTGATTCCAGAGTGACAGATCTGCATACTGATAATCTGTATAATCCTGTACAAGTGGAAGCTGGTCTAGATTAGGCTACACTTTAGTGGTTCATTAAATGATCGCCAAGACCTCGTTTGTGTGTCATTTGATGGCATTGTATTTTAATTGTATATGTGAATCGACATCAGCGGAAGACGAAATGAATAATGACGATTTGCGTACATTTGAATAAAGTCTGTAACCTGCAATGTAAAACATAGTCAATACCATTAACAATACCTGCTAACGATACCATATATAAATGGCGAAGCCGATGCAATGTGTCACATATTAATTGAATTGTCCCACGTCTGTTAACTGTGTTTAGTTAATTCAAGTCGATTTAAGGCCATGCTCCTATCATAAACGGATGTTATGTAAGAACGTGCACGTTTAACCATATAAATGTATTAACCAACGAACGTCAATCAATTTGTGTATGTACGTGATTCTTCTCAGTTGTCGGTAGTCAATTGTTTACTCAACGTGGGCATAAATGGCAACACAGTGACGTGATTTCAGTGTAACGAGGGAATCTGGCCGAATAATCGTCTCTGGGGATATTAAATAGCTCTATCGACAATCCCTGGTCCTCTGACAATCAGTTCATCCAGCGTTGGAAGCGATATAATCTCCCAAACAAACCTTTCACTTTGGGTTCATAATGATAGGACAATGGAACTGGTAACCTGTATGATAATCATATTGAATTATTGTAGAACGTTACTGTCTTCTGTCGTGTCCATACATGATTTATCATTAAGCTTTTTAATTTTGGAACATTTCCATACACCTATATGACAATCATATTGAATTATTGTAGAACGTTACGGTCAACGTGTGGATAGAAAGAGATTCGAATATTCTAATATATATTGACTTGTGTTTTCGTTTATCACTCTAAAACCTTTCACTCCCTGGGTCTAGCACCGTGGTTGGGAGTAGATGATTATCCTATCTTGCCATTTTGTTGTCTTTTTAGAAAAAAACGTCTTGTTTCGTCTAAGGTGGCATAGTAATTTATTCAAATTCCATGTTAACGTAAGCTTACGTTTGATCTAAACTGTCAAGTGTAAGTCATCGTAGGTTCAACTGGCTTCCTATCGAAGCCTCCTGGCTGGATTGTCTTAATGCAGAAGCACTGTGTTGCTGTACATTTTGTTTATAGACAACTTCATTAAAGAAATTCTGAAAGCAATTCCAATTGATTGATTAGAGTTTTACACCGTACACTAGGGTATTTCACTTATATGACGACGGTGCATTCCAACGACAATTGTATCTCACGATTTGTTTTGCCTATATCGATTCTTGTTTTTTCATTTGAGCGCAGTTAAGCCATTTATGTTTTCACCAAGAAAGGTTTAATGGAATGTAAAGTATGTGTTTTATACCATCTCTTTAACAGCATTTTCTTCGAAGAAGGTTAGATGGATTTTCATCACCGATATCATCTCTAAACTACGTTTGTAACGGCGAAAGTTATTGGGTCTAATCTATACCACCTGCAAGATAAACTTGTCACTTGGATGGTTAAGTGGGCCTCAAGATAATTCAAGATCATTCCTAAACTAGAATTGTACGTACATGAGGCTAAGCAGTTCTATACACACAATAAAACTGGTGTGCTGTAATTGGCAACTGGTCCAGTTAAGAAAGGTCCTATATAGAAGACTAGGCCATCTCTATTCATCCTAACAATTGTTTTAACGAAGCTATTGTCATTAAGGATACAGTATCTTAGCAACAGTATCTTAGCAACAGTATCTTAGCAACGGAAATTTCCATTATGGACAAGATGTAAGGATGAAATATATTGTGTTTGATTTAGGTCTTTATTATTTCATTGTTATTTGTCGAATATTTAAATTTATCCCAACAAATAATAACAGATTGTTGCGTCGTAACCCTGAAATTATAATAACATAATGTCATATTTCTTCTGTAAAGTTGTCTGCAAACATATCTGTGATTTTACGACAATATTGAAACATTCATCACTACACCAATCACACCGCTTTATTTTTCTTGATTTTTCAGAATTTATACATTTAACATTTCAGCAAAACTCTTTACAAAAAATACCTTTAATTACGTTAAGAACTTCAAATGTTAATCACCCTCTGGCTAAGGGAAGTGCAAGTGAATTATGTTGATGCTGCCGGATATGAAGGAACATTACTTTACAACAGAGCATTTGTGTACAACACTTTACATTGTCGGTGTGTTGATCTTTACTCTTTGAACGACAACCGCCGTTATATAAGTGGAATACCCTTAAGTACAGCGTACGACACAAATCACTCGTAAAATGTGAATTGTACAGATTAATACTTTATTCCCTGATCAATGGTTAAAATCCCCGACCATACAGCAAATGTGCAATATTCTTGTTTTCGTATGCTATTTCGTATTTCATTAGTTGTATGGCCACGCGAGCTAGATGCACTATTGGCTTTTCCCGCACTTTCGCGCGTTACTTGTCGTTTATAGGCAGTCAGCCCTGGTTGTGCAGTCTGGACATAGAACATCTTCGATCAATAAAAACCCTATCATTTTAAGCAATCTTTACTATTAATATTGTTACTTTACTGATTTAAAGGCAACTGTACTGATGAACTAAAGGCAAGCACCACAATACACACTTTGCACATTCAAATCTGACAATTTATTTGACGGTGTGACATCGTTAGAAATAGGTGTCAGAACTGGTTACAGGTTATATCGTAGGTCGGTCTCTACTTAGAAATGTTAAATGAAGTGGTCGTTAATTAATGGTCCAGTGTCTTTTATACACACTCATTACTAAATATATATTAACTTTCTATATTTTCAAACCGGTTGGGCCCCGTGGCTTTGTGGTTAGCGTGTCTACCCACTAATCCTACTTCGATGTACCGTCCACGGGTTCGAGTCCATCTGTCATCCACCAGGTTCATGAGTCAGTCAAACTGCGTGAATCTGGGTACCGCGGGGGTTGTCTTAACGAGATGTCCTTAAGCGTGTGAGATGAACAATCAGTTGTCATATAAATGAAACAGCTTTGAGTATGACGTTTAACCCAAATAAATAAAAAATAAAATAAAAATCCGTCTGGCTGTCTTCTCATTCAATTCAGTAACAATAACGTCCCAATCAATACTATTCAGGTCCTGTTGATAATATTTTAATCTGGTATTCTAATTGAGCCACTACCAGAAGTATTCAAATACTGTGGTGGACGATCAGCCGTTGTGGACATCCCTTCAATTCTGACCAGCCACTGACTACTCAACCAGACGTACAATAAGTGCATCGGCTTATGTACATGCGTCACATGACCAGGGAATTCCAGCTCTTAAATTGGCGACTGTCGCTAGATAATAGGTTGTTGGTAACGCTGGAACTCGTTCGGATACTGGAAAGCGACAACATGATTGTTTCCATAATGTGATTGCTTTGTACCTTAGTATTGTTTGAAATGATTTTGCTGAAAATGAGAACGTATTGTTATTGTGTTTTGTGAAAATTGTACTGTAAATAGTTCAGGAATTTGTAAATGTTTTTATGAATACGGATATTGAATCACGGCACTCCGGCACAAACTTTTAACTCTTTATTAACCGTTCAAACTAAACACTGTCTCAAAATAAGGAAGACATTTTTAGAAAAGGTCTCAAAATAACGAATATATATGGTTGCTTTCTTTATTCTGGTGTTGTCTGGGATTTCTCGGATGGCTACATCGTTTTGACAGTGAAAAGGAATAAGGTACCAGGTAAATCCACAACATATCTCATGTTAGTTTGCCCTAGATATGCTCACCAGAGAACGAACTTGGTTTTAAAAAGTTGGCGAATACAGGTGTATGGACAACATTCTAAACCCTACAAGAAATCCTAACAAGATGTTTCAGCACTTATAGATTCTAATCATGGAAATGAATTGATCACACCAACTGCTAGTAACTTGTACAGTCTTTGTAGTGTCAAGTACATTTGATATGTTTCTGAAATGTATGTGGTATGTCTATATGTCCATGTATGATACAAAACTGGCAATAGCTTTTTCGTGTGTTTTCGTATTTCTCTACTGTGTCTGGTGTCTACGCGCATGGATTTCTGTCTAAATGTGTGTGTTCAATCTATATTGTGATTTTTCTGTAGTGATTTAAAGATTCTGTTGCTTCGTCCTAAATATATGACTATCTGTTCTAGTATGTATTTAACATGTATGTTCTGTGCAGATGTTATTATGTTGTGGGGAGTTTTTTCTCTTCTTGGTTTTATACTCCTGTTACCTTAGATGCTGCATGTTTAACAAGGGGCCATAACACTTTTTATTGTTGATGTTCTAGTCCATAAGTCATCGTGATAAAGCCATGGCGTCAATCATTCGCTGAATACACGCGCCAAAAATTTGAATAAGTACGTAAGTATACTACTCTGCCTTTTGATTGTTTATGTACGTGACGATTCAACACGGTGGTATGGTAACACACATTATGCAACCTACACTTTATTTAGGACTTACCTACTCCAGTATGGATTTGCATTCTATCGATGGCGAAATTAAACTGACATGGGTTTCAACACACATAGTATAGGGCCATTTCAATTTGATTAACAAAATCTAACAGTCTGTGCCTGATCGTGATTTTGTTCGATTTCAGACTGAACTTCTTCAGCGCAGTGTTCCTACTTAAATATGTAAACGAGTTGCTTTATGCCGACGTTCGATTACGAAAGGCTTTATCCGTGACAATAATCTCAGATTGTTGACTGGGTCATCGGGGAGGGTAAATGGCTCTGTGACATCAAGCCATGTCCTAAACTCAGTTGATAAAGAATTGGTCTCGGTCAGACGTTATACAATATCCAACTAACACTGAACGAAAGTGAAACCCATTAGATACAGAGTGTATGTGCATTTTCAATTGTGTACTGTCACGAAGACGGCTGTATTTTAAAACGGGAAACTGGCTCATTAAATGTATCCGATACCATTTCCATACTAGCAATAATTTTACACAAAAATTAAGAATTTTATCAAATTGGGTTGGTGGCACAGTTGTTCGACCTACAATATAACTTACTCAATTGGTGGTCCGCCATAAAAAACTACATCGAGTTTGCATTGTCAAATTAGACAAAACTGTACAAATGCTGCGGGAAATGTTGCAAATTTACATTGCCAGCCATTTTACGTGCCAAAAACATTAATTTAATTTGTTGGCTATCATTCATTATGTTTCCTCCAAATCAAATACAATCTTTAATTCTGAGGGATGTCGGAATTTGAATTATTGCTGTATTTTATAGAAGGGTAAGACACTCCAGTGCACTGGGCATAAAACAAATACGACTCAATACAGCGGATGGTGAGGCACGGATCACCGGTTATGTGCGTTTTTGCTGCTAAGTAACTGCGACAATATATTGTGAGAGATACGTGTACGAAGATAAATTATTACGTATTCTTGACTTTGATTGATACCTTGGATACACTGATCATTGCACAGTGTAGACTCAGTACTGTCTCAAAATCCCTGACAGGAGTGCATTGTTACGGAGTTAATAGACACAGTGTAGACGATCTGATCAATATGGATGTTAATGGAGTCTTGGTAATCTGGTTATGAATTGTTAAAGCGTGTTCCAGTCGACCCCAGGATGCTCTGGTCAGAACCGGAACTGCGTTGATAAGTGAGACTGGTCATCAGTTCAGGACCTCTGTTATTCCGTTCTCTGACCACTCAGCCAGAAAGCTATGAGTCCCGAACAACGTCAGGAGTGGGTCTTATGGGATAATATACTCTTCACGAAACTGACAGACAAGACTGTGCTGTATTAAGTAACAAATTGGACAATGTATGTCCGTTAGGCTCCCACGCATTCTCTAATCTAAAAAAAAGATACTTAAAACGTCTCTTCTCTGAAGATAGCCCTCTGGCTAAGGGCAGTTTGTTCGAAGAGTAGCAATTCTGTCTTTACTTAGCACTGGAGGAAAATTAACTTTCCAACATTATGGAAACACTTCACATCTTGGTTGTGCGATTGTAAATTATTGTCAGAATACACTGCCGTCATATACGTGAAATACCCTTAAGCACGGCGTAAAACACCAATCAATCAATCAATCTCTGAAGATAATATGTTTCAGTCCCCGGGACGTTCGCATTTGATATGATTTTTGTAACGGAAAATCAATTTACGGACAAGCAGTGGCCACCTAGTTCTGTGAAACTAGGTGCGAGTTAGTCCAGAAAGGCACCCACGCCTTTCAGTAATTTGTTTATTTGTTCGAGGTTTAACGTCGTGCTCAAGGGTATTTCACTTATGTGACGTCGGATTGTCCACTTCACACAGTTTCATCGTTTTAAAAACCACCCCTGTGATTGCCGAGCCACATCGTGTGACTCTCTCATATACCTGATGGCCGACAAACGGGCTCGATCAGGTGAACGGTACATTGAAGTAGGATTAGAAAGCGCACACGCTATCCACTAAGCCACGGCCGTGGGCTTAAGTTATCTATGGCCATCGGGTACTACTCAATTAGTGTTCAATTATCGGCTGTATACTTTAATTTATTTCTACGTAAGCAACTTATTCAGTTAAATAATATTCAGGTATCTAGCTTATAACTATAAAGCCACTTGCCTTCTACAGACACGGCACTTTCTGGCTCATGACAGTACATGATAAGAACACATACAATGATAAAAAAGTACGGCGTTAAACCCCATCAGATAGTGTTTAATCTTTTAACTAGCGTTAACATTGCGTTGGGGTAATCGTTTGCTTTCTTAGTTTGAGCAAGGTTGTGGGTTCGATTTCTTTGCGGGCGTCAGCTGACAGTAATTTCTTTATACCAACAAAGATATTGATGTTTTGGAAGAAATAAAGATGTTTGGGAATGTGTTGATGTTTTAAAAGTGTTGTTTATATAAACCACCAAATCATTTTAAACTTTTATTAAACGTTAACATTGCGTTGGGGTAATCGTTGCTTTCTTAGTTTGAGCTTGGTCGTGGGTTTGATTTCTTTTCGGGTGTCAGGCGACAGTAATTGCTTTATACCAACTAAGGTATTGATTCTACTGGCAGAAATAAAGATGTTTCGTTTTTGGGAATGTTTTGATGTTTTAAAAAAGTGTTGTTTATTAAAACCGCCAATTCTTTTAATTAACCTTAACATTGCGAAGGACTAATCGGTCCTTTCTTAGTTTGAGCTTGGTCGTGGCTTCGATTTCTTTTTGGGTGTCAGCCGACAGTAATTGCTTTATACCAACTAATGTATATATTCTATGTATTGAAGCTTTTAAAGTCTTGTTTATGGAAACCGCCAAATTTGAACACAAAGAGAATCTATTATTTCAACTGCATAGTATCGATGCCACCGTTTCAGCTGATAATTTACACAACGTTCTTTGGAAATAGTTTTTATCGATATGAGATAAAGGCCTTAATTGGTATAACTAAAGTGTTTGGTAAATAAAGTATTTATTGCTATAAAACCTCAAGAGCTGATCATGTCATTCAATTGAAGGGAATATTGCCATTACAGAAAATGCAATATCTTTGTTCGCAACTTCTTTTCAAAGTTTTAATCAATGGAGTGTGCGAGAAGAACTGCCTAATAAGAGTTCATTCTACCAGATGGATTGGTTTGAAAGACCAATAGAATGCGTGGTAATAAATAGAAATCGATTAACCCAAGTATACACCTAATTAACTTATAAATAACAAGTATGTGTAAGAATATTTTTAGTGTCTTAGTATTTCTGTCATTCACTTTTGTTTACTTTGATTTTGCAACATTTTATATGACTGAATGTATCTATAATGGATGTCGACTGTTAATTTGTCTGTTTGAATTGACAATTGTCTTCATCGGCAATATCATTCAGGCAAACTCCTTTTTGTTTTTTTTTTGTTAAACAAGTGATATATAATATCTCACTGATGGAATGATAAACTTTTCTCTTGTTGAAAGTTAATTGAGTCGAGGCTAAATTTCTCATTTGGAAAATGACGTATGTCTTGATTAAAGCCCCCAGCCGGGAGTTAGTATGTCCGCCTACTTATATACTTCGATGTACCGTTCACTGGTTCGAATCCGCCTGTCGACCATCAGGTTTATGAAAGACTCACTAGATGGGGCTGCAGTAATAGCGGAGGTGGATTTTGCGAGGTTTCCGACATAATTTAGCAAGGAACAATGTGAAATGAATAACTCGCCGTTGTTTAAATGAAAGTACGACGTTAAACTACTATCGGACAAACAAACAATCTGGACTAAAATTATCCACGTCAAAGGATTAACGGAAGTCTACATGCATTGCCGTTGTTGTATTGGCTGTAAGCACGTATATATTGTCATAGATATACATCTGAACAATCGTTTACGTGAAGTTACCATAGCCACAAAAATCACAACCGGGATACGATTTCTGGATAATAAAGACTGTATTTCTTGTAGATCTAAACTATTGCACGGTGTACTATTAAATGTTTAAATTGATGCCAAGAAAGTATTTTAAAATATTAACAAAGGAATATCATTACAAACCAACACACGGTACCTTTCAAGATCTGCGAAAACGGTCTATGGTTTCCGGATAATTATACATTTATCTTTGCATCAATCAAACAATTCTAGACTTCTCAGTGGTTCGCATTCCATACATTCAAAATTTCAGCACAACCCTGAAACGTGATGTAACCTGATTAATTTGGGCTCAACGTCATTGCTTAGTGGGGAAATGGTTAATTTAACAACCGAAGCTCAATATTCTGAATCACAAACAAACGGTTCTGAGGTTTTAATATGTTTAATTTTCTTTTGCTGCAGCGAAGGGTTGGGTGAGCTTCCTGCTGCCCTGTCACTATCGGTTGAGACAATACACTAAACTGGGATAAAATCTACTGTCACGAAGGGTGCTTTAATGTTAATTACATGATGTACCAGGTAATGATTATTGTTCCTTTTGGGTCACCATAAGTTGTTTAATTTTGAATTTGGCGCCAAGGCCATAGGCTATAGTTATAGGAACGGCCATTCATGTTAACTGTTCTTTTTGGTGTTCTCCGTAGGGTGCATTGGTTTTGGGATGTTATTGTGTAGTCCAGTTAAATGTTTGTTGTTATATTCAATGCAGTATCTTAGTTGTCCAATTCTTAGTTAGTATTATTTTATACATTTGCATTTGTGTCGGGGAGTTATTTCTCCATTGCTATATATACTGATGGTAAACCGGCCTTCATGAGTCTTTAGGTCGGAACCATTGGACTGAGGTCCTCCGGTATATTCTCCTCGAGATATTCCTCTATGGTAAATTAGTAATTGCTTCTGGAATTGGGCGATGAGTCAAAGAATGACTTAGGATTTAGTTGGCATGAAGACCGCAAAGGTATGAATATCCATATTTACCCGGCATGTATTGTACATTTAAAATAAAGACTTATACAAATATGAATTCTAGGTAACTTTCATATACTGATGTATGTACTCGCAAAGGACTGATGTCGTGCCATGTCGATTGTAATTTGAAAACCTTCCAATATTTACATGGACGTTATACAGGATATATTCCTGTGTCAATGTGATTATGTATAATTCAGAAACTGGATACCATTATTTGTTTTCCAACGGCGTTCCTCCTGAAGAATTGTCGCAGATAAATGGATTTGGTCCGGAGAGAGATTAACTGGCTCGATGTGCACGGACCATTGTCGTTCTGTATTGTGGTCTGTTATTAGTACCAGGCAAACTTAAGTTTCCGGCGATACAAATTGTATTTCTAGGATCATGGCTATATTTTATCATGGCTTATCTGCGGTTGCTGTATTTCATTTTGGTCCTATTTGTTCTGGCAAAAATCAATTATTTGACTGAAAGCATGGGACCAGATTGATAGCCCAGTAAACAACCTCTAACTAAACCGGTGTAGTATGATATACATATAAAACGCTATAAATCTTTTCTGCGCACCAATTCCCTGCACACGTGCACGGTGTCATCAACAGAAAGAGACCACTATAAACGGACTGTGCGGCAGCCGCACGCACATTGGTTCTTGCGGATGTTGTTTGGTCTAGGGTCTAGACCTGGTCTGGTTAAATATCGAATGGCTTTGTGTGGTCCGCTTGTTCCAGGAATATTAACCTCGAAGTCTTGATCGGTGTGAATGCCTACGAATGCCTATATTATAACTTTCACCATTATATCGAGGTCTTAATACCAGAACTGGCAATGTCCTTTTTTGGCGTTTTCGTATACCCAACCATGGGTACAATCTGGGACGATTATGTAGACACTCACCTCAGGTACAATATGCACTCGACGCCAGCATTAACTGTGACACAGTTTTGTAACCAATATATAACAATTTTATAGCCAAGATAAAACTTTTGCACTTGTTTTTCTCAAAATGTTATTTTTTAATCTAGGCGGGTATGGTTTTAAGCCCTCTATATGTTAAGGCGACAAATGCAATGTTTAGGCATATTTTGCCACGGGTGATATAGACAAATTATGATAGAAACACGGACTACGAAGAGTAAGGAAATTGAATTACATTTGTTCATCCGATACAGATGGATACATTCCGTGTCATTTCTACAAGGTCTGTAACCATTTTTAATTGCCATAGAACAAATAAAGGTTTGATTATGCACCGGTTTCCTGTACCTTATGTTTTATTGCAATTCATGTACGACCATATGTCGTGAAATATTTTAAGATAAATCATTACGTATTTTTGAGTAATGTGTGAGTATGCACATGTCAAATACAGTGACCATTGCACAGTTTTGATTCGGTACTGTAACACATTGCCAGACAGGTATGTAGGCCTACCGTGTTACAGCATCGATAGACACATTACAGAAAATCTGATCAATTTGTATGTAAACGGCATTGTGGATTGTTAAAGCGTATTCTAATCAACACCGGAAGCTCTGGTCAGTTCCGGAACTGTATAAATTAGTGCGACTGGTCATCAGCCCAGGACAACTCTGTTAGTCCGTTCTCTGACCACTCGGGCGGAAATCGAAGAGTGGTCGAGAGGGGCGTGGATACCAGATTGACTCGTAAGCGAGAAAAAATCATCGGAGAGTTTCAGTCAAACTGATGACTCAAAATGACTCTACTTCGACTTATTGTTCACGGTTTGGAGTCCCTAATTGGGCTGGTTTTGACATGGTTTCCTCTCTGTTTTTCACGTATTCAAGCAAGGAACCGTGTTAAACGGACAATACGTCGTCATTAATGAAATACCATTGAGTACATGTACGACGTAACCCACAATCAAACAAACAAATCGTATCATTTGTCATTGGCGTTCAACTTAACATGGGTCAATTACCAAGACTTCAAGTTCCATTAGCTTTTACTCCCAAGCAGGCTGATGGTGTGAAACTTTCGAGGAAAACCAGTCGTATGCTATCTATGAATTCTAACATGGTATTTTAGTATTATTTAGGCTGACCTTGCCTGTTTATTCTTGCTATTCTTGTGCGATATTTACACCGCAAGTGAGAATAGTATCCAGTGTTCTTTCTTCTGAAATCTGTGTTCATTAAAATGACAAAGTTCGAAATCTGTACGTTGTCTGTCAACATATTAGGCCAATTCGGGTGGACGTTTTCGTTTAGCCCGGTGAAGCCGTGTTCTACGAATTTCGTTCGACATGTACGTTCGTAAAATTTCGTTGAGCACGGAGCTTCATGATTTTTTTTCCCCCGTTAAATTGGTCATGTGTTCAGGCAACATTGCTGTTCCCCACGAAACTTCACAAATGTACAAGTCTAATAAAATTCGTTGAACACGGTTTCACCGGGTTTAACGAAAACATATAGTCGAATGCACCTATTGACATTAATGCCCGACAAGCACACAAAGGCGTCGACAAATTGGATATAAATTAACGTGCGAGAACTCTATTCGACCGACATATTTTAGTGAAGTACTTTTTTCTTCAGCGCAGCTATTAACGTGCTCAAGGAAATCTTCCAGTCGAATGCGCCTATTGTGTTCAATGTAAATTGTATTTTATTAAAAACTTGAAAACGGTGGTGGAAAAACGAAGACGAAGCATTTTTCAGATTAATTATGGACATAACCGTCAGTCCAAATATGGCGACAAATGACACCGCTTTGGTCGACGTACGTTCTGAACATGAGATTGTAACTCTGTGTGATAGAAATAATCTTTCTAAGTTAAGGCTTACTTGCCGTCTAGGTGATGTTTATCGGCATGTTGTTTTAAGTGTTGTATATTTATACCTGTTAGAAGTATAACGATCTTTCATGTCTGACGGTGTCGATTAACTTACTTACATATGGCATTTCCCGGACCGTCATACCGGTAGTCACGCTGGGCTTAACATGCACTACAAGAACACTGAATATAGCGTTAAACATCAATCAATGAATCTTACGCCCCAAGATTATGGATGAACATTCAAAATGTTTATACAATAAACATTGCTTTTTGAAGCCTGTTGTTTTAAAATAGAAATAGGGTACTCCTTAAAATGTGCACCAGCTTCTCACCAAAACAGTCGGGAAGTAAATTTGTCGTGATATAGGCTTTTAAAATGTTTGCCACTTCATTGTGTTTAGTTCTGTTGTGTTAAATTTTACTTTGCTAAACTTGCCAAAGGTAATTCAGAAAATATGATTTGAGCACCATATAGCCAATTTTAACACATTTCCTCAAATTACCAATTTCCATGGACCTTGTTTATTTATACATTGAACCTGTTTAAAGAGAAAATAATATGGCCAAAAAGTATTGTGAATTAAATTGTCGGGTACATTTTACAGCACAGTCGTTTCATACTTTTTGCCACATGTAGACATAGAAATAGTCAGAATAGCTATTATGGTGTTTAACTGTGTGAATGTACTTGACGATTGTATTATGGTGTGTAGCTGTGTGAATGTACTTGACGATTGTATTATGGTGTGTAGCTGTGTGAATGTACTTGACGATTGTATTATGGTGTGTA
>JAQQZZ010102053.1:4845-16326 GCA_030265115.1 Mopalia vespertina
ACTAAACATTCAAACAGACTAAACTTCCAGACAGACTAAACATCCAAAAATTCTAAACATCCAAACGGGCTAAACATCCAAACATGCTAACCATGCGAATGGACTAAACATTTAAAAAGACGAAACTTCCAGACAGGCTTAACATCCAAAAATGCTAACCATCCGAATGGACTAAACATTTAAAAAGACGAAACTTTCAGACAGGCTAAACATCCAAAAATGCTGACCACCCAAACGGGCTAAATATTCAAACAGACTAAGCATCCAAACAGTCTTAACATCCAATCAGATTAGGCATCCAAACAGGCTTAAAATTCAAACAGACTAAGCATCCAAACAGGCTTAACATCCAAACAGATTAAGCATCCAAACAGGCTTAACATCCAAACAGACTAAGCATCCAAACAGGCTTAACATCCAAACAGACTAAACATCCAAACACACTAAGCATCCAAACAGTCTAAGCATTCAAACAGGCTTTACATCCAAACACACTAAGCATCCAAACAGGCTTAACATCCAAACACACTAAGCATCCAAACAGGGTTAACATCCAAACATACTAAGCATCCAAACAGGCTTAACATCCAAACAGACTAAGCATTCAAACAGGCTTAACATCCAAACACACTAAGCATCCAAACAGGCTTAACATTCCAACAGATTAAGCATCCAAACAGGCTTAACATCCAAACACACTAAGCATCCAAACAGGCTTAACATCCAAACACACTGAGCATCCAAACAGGCTTAGCATCTAAACAGACTGAGCATCCAAACAGGCTTAACATCCAAACAGATTAAGCATGCAAACAGGCTTAACATCCAAACACACTAAGCATCCAAACAGGCTAAACATTCCAAAGGCTAAGCATCTTTGTTGACATTGCCAGACCAGCAATTAGCTGCATGGTGTTGTTATCATCGCTCAGTCATCAAGTCCTGTGCGGCTTATCTCTATTCCTGACATTATATCTCACAAAGTGCTGAACTAAAAGTGATGTGCTATGAAAGTTAATCAAACTGATAAAACATTTGTTTATTTCTCGAACGCTAGTTGTTGCACAGGCTTCAAATTTGGTGGTTTCTCTGAGAGACATAAACATATCTTTTTTGAATGATTTTCTATGGTTGGACAGATAAGGAACCCCACTGAAATCATTCTAAGCCAATTTTGATAGAAATGAGACAGTTTTCTCTCTTCATTTATACGAAATATATATGTATAATCCGGAGTATCCAAGCTTTCCGAATGTATACATTTATAATATTCCCTGTAATAATTGGGCTAGAAAAATAAAGTCGTCGAATTCAACCCATGGGTCCAACAAGACCGTAATCTTACTGCGAGTTACATTAAGCATATAATTTATACAGCTGACGTCATCAGATGAGAAAGCCAGACAATTTGCTTATAATATAACGCCACCACGTAAATATGACTGGGCTCCGTAGGCTGTTGGAGACTCACATAAGAAATGCAAAATTCAAAAAGTACAACTTCTTGCAATAACTTCAAAAACAAATGCGTTGCGTAACTAAATCAAATTAATGAAGGGATTTCTCTGATATTTGATCCCTGTTCGATTGAGCATTAACTGATTAGTCGTGAAAACTGACTAGTTTATCCTAAGCTACGACATGCTCCCGGGATGAAGCGACAACAAGGTTTAGAAGATGAGGAATAGCGGATTACTCCTTGAGAGAAGACAAACTGCTTTAACACGACAATCCATGCAGGTAAACCGAGTGAACGACAAGCAATTTTAATATGTATTTGCATGATTCTTGAATAATTCTCAAGAGTCTTCTCAGATGATACCAAAGTCGAGATTTATAAATCGTTTAAATCGGCAAACATGGACTGTCCCTTACAAAAAAATCCTTAAGGATCCTATGTGATTTATCGATGGGATCATATAGGATGTCCAAAATCCTATAGGATTTTTCTGTAAAGTATACATAGCCTTCAGACGTTGCTGTATGGCTTGTTCGTTTTGAACATTTTTTGTTTCAAACTGTTAGAGTACTTCATATCGATTTCGAATCCATCATATTAGTATTTCCAAGTGGATCCGTTACGGCATGCTGTCAAAATGTAGGCACATGCCTCAAAATGTCGCAGAATAAGACGCCTTATTACTCCATAATTACTATGTGTTTTCCAGTATTAAACAACAATGATAAATATCTATACAACTTCAAATTAACGGTGAAATGTTAATTAAAGAAATCGAAATTTGATTTGAAATGTCTCTTAATTGTCTGTATTGGCTTAGAGTGTGGTTGTTAAACTTACGACATTTCGTTGGCTTACAGTATGATTGGTCAAAATCATACTGATTAGTTTTGATTGGCTTACAATATGATTGTTCTCATTGGCCACTATGTCACCTCACTGTGTTTACAATATCAATTAAACAAGTTATTCTCTTTCCCGCTTTACATTAATAATTTTCTTAATTTTACGAAAGAACTACCTCTTTACATTGCAGAGGCTTTTTTGTCGTCCTTGTTCGTAGAAGAAAATGGTTTATCACACATCTTTTGTATAGAGACCATTTCGATGGGGAAAGTTCCTTTCAACAATATAGGACTTTTCAGAAGTTTTCGTGATGGAACTAAAAAAAAGACTTTTCAGATGTGCATAGCCTCATTTCAATAGAATATATGACCTATCCATAGCTGTGATGTAACTGTCGATTCGGTTTAATGATGGGAAGGGGATAACAGTCCTCTTAACACTGTAAGGTGGTGGTGAGGTTATACATTCAGGCGTTTCGTGTATTGTGAAATTTTCTCTTAAAACTGTTTTGAGCGTTTAACTGATCTATGGGCTAAAATAAGATATAGGATAGAAATCCAGTACCGCTTATGCATTGGGGCCCATGAGCATTCGGTTAACCATTCGGTTAACACTCCGTCATATGAGCGAAATAAGCACGGTGTTAAACTCCAATGTGACAAAAAAATCCACCAATATTACAGTGGTGCGACTTAACGTTGATGCACGTCTGCAAGCGGTACAGATCAGGGTCGGACATACGTGGCTGCTAACCCCGCTGTTTCCACTTTCCTCCAAATGCGTCCGCATTTATGAAAAGACAACCCTTCAACTGAACACCGGGAATTACCTACAATTACTGAGTACTGACTATTGCTCATTGTAGCATATAAAAGGACACTTGAATTTCATTTACTCACGGAACAACTAATATTAATTTTCGATTAATCCGATTAAACAGTGAATCCGCGCCGGTCACTTAATACCCAGTTTACCCGGTTGTAGGCGTTAACGGGAGACTCTTCTAATGACAGCATCCAATCCACCCTGTTTCAGATCGGCATCAATCAGAATTCGAAATGAAATATCGTAATTCTAAGTTTTGTACACAATTCATTTGAACACCTGATGGCAGGTGCACACGCTCGATTTTCTAACTAAGATCCATACCATGTTAACTGAATGTTCATTACCTGTGCACGACAGGCCTTGGTGTTGCTTATACTCATCTTCTCATAACGGATGTATCGAGACATATAATAATAGATTAAGCGAAGATAACTTACACTCAAGCTGAGGCAGCTGGGACAATTAACTAGCGAATACATTGTTTAGGTTTTTGTTCAGAACAAACGCTGAAAATACTGGGGTTTTATTATATCTTATCCGTTTTAACAATCGACATCCCTCTACATGTGTGATTAATTTTAATATATATATTTTGAATAAATGAAGAGAACAAAAAGAGAGAAAAAATATATATATATATATTTTGAATAAATGCAGAGAGAAAAATTTGCTTGCCTCCACCGGGATTGGAACATAGAAAAGACCAGAAAGTCAGCGGCCAGTGAGGAAATCACGCGAGCGGTTGTTGCACATAGACAAGACCGAAAGTCAGTGGCCTGTGACGAAATCACGTGGGCGGTTGTTGCACATAGATAAGACCAGAAAGTCAGTGGCCTGTGAGGAAATCACGTGGGCGGTTGTTGCACATATACAAGACCAGAGAGTCAGTGGCCTAGAGGAAATCGCTTTGGCGGTTGTTGCACATAGACAAGACCAGAAAGTCAGTGGCCTGTGAGGAAATCACGTGGGCGGTTGTTGCACATAGACAAGACCAGAAAGTCAGTGGCCAGTGAGCAAATCACTTAGGCGGTTGTTGTACATAAACAAGACCGAACGTCAGTGGCCTGTGAGCAAATCATGTGGGCGGTTGTTGCACATAGATGAGACCAGAAAGTCAGTGGCCTGTAAGGAAATCACGTGGGCGGTTGCTGCAGATGGACAAGATCAAAAAGTCAGTTGACTGTGCGGAAATCACGTGGGCGGTTGTTGCACTTATACAAGACCAGAGAATCAGTGGCCTAGAGGAAATCACTTTGGCGGTTGTTGCGCATACAGTATAGAATCAGTAGCCTGTGAGGGAATCGCGTAATGAGGAGGGGGGGGGGGGTGTTGCATATAGACGAGAACAGAAAGTCAGTGGCCATTGAGCAAATCACTAAGGCGGCTGTTGTACATAGACAAATACATGTACATAAACAGACCAGAAAGCCAGTTATCTGTGAGGAAATCGCCTGAACGTTTGTTGCACATAGACAAAATCAGAAAGTCAGTGGCCTGTGAAGAAATCACGCGGGCGGTTGTTGCACATAGACATGACCAGAAAGTCAGTGGCCAGTGAGGAAATCACGTGGGCGGTTGTTGCAAATAGACAAGACGAGAATGTCAGTGGCATGTGAGGAAATCACGTGGGCGGTTGTTGCACATAGACAAGACCAGAAAGTCAGTGGCCTGTGAGGAAATCACGTGAGCGGTTGTTGCACATACACAAGACCAGAAAGTCAATGGCCTGTGAGGAAATCACGTGGGCGGTTGTTGCACATAGACAAGATCAGAAAGTCAATGGCCAGTGAGGAAATCACGCGGGCGGTTGTTGCACATAGACAAGACGAGAAAGTCAGTGGCCAGTGAGGAAATCACGTGGGCGGTTGTTGCACATAGACAAGACCAGAAAGTCAGTGGCCTGTGAGGAAATCACGTGGGCGGTTGTTGCACATAGACAAGATCAGAAAGTCAGTGGCCTGTGAGGAAATCACGTGGGCGGTTGCTGCACATGGATAAGACCAGAAAGTCAGTGGCCAGTGAGGAAATCACGTGGGCGGTTGTTGCACATAGACAAGATTAGAAAGTCAGTTGACTGTGAGGAAATCATGTGGGCGGCTGTTGCACATAGACAAGACCAGAATGTCAGTGGCCTGTAATGAAACCACCTGAGTGGCTGCTGCACATAGACAAGACCAGAAATCATTGAAGGCGACATGCTGATAAACATGCTGATTAATTTATCTTTATAGCATTGATGTGCTGGAAGTATGACCAAAAATCCATACCAAAGGATATAAATAAGCTCCGATGATAAATCTTCCTTAATGAAAACAACATATCCGACTGCTAATTAATAAGGAAACAGTAGCTATATGTCCATGGGCGATAGGAATTGCTCCATACATTGCATTATGTTTCATCCAGGGCAGCGCTCAAACTTTGGTGAGAATACATATATAAAATGATTTATTTATATGATGTGCGTACCGATACTATTACAATATTTCCGTCGTGTTCGAAATAGTCAGCATAAGGTTAAAAGAAAGTTCCTAGCTAAAAGTGTTTATATTCATAATAAGCATACTTTCTATTGATCTAACTAGCTGAACATTCTATGGAACAGATGGAGATAGAATCATTCCATATTGCAAGTTTAGCAACAGGGTTATAATTATTTTATATTTCATGACGACACAAGACATTCATAAATCACAACGATTTATCTATTTACCTACTAATATTATTATTGTTAAGTTTCCTATTTAATGGGCCCTCTGGCTGAGGGCAATTTGTTTGAAGAGTAGCAATGCTGTATTTTATTAACCCTGGAGGAAAATTAACTTCCAACATTATGGAAAGGCTTCATATCTTGCTTGTGCTAGTGTCAAGTATTGTTGGTATACACCGCCGTCATATAAGAGAAATACCCTTAAGCACGGCGTAAAACACAAATCAATCAATCCTATTCAATGGTGTTTCGCTTACATGACAACTTTGCATTGCAATTTTATTCTCCGACCGGTGATATTTGCTCCTCGTCTGTCCGTCTGTCTGTCCGTCCGTCCGTCGGTCCGTCCGTCCGTCTATAACGGAGTCAGTTTTACACAATGTTTTTCTTAACTCTTTAATAATTGGATTGAAAGCAAAGTTTGTATGCAGCTTTATTATGACCAGTTACAGATCAGGTTTGAGTTTCACGCAGGTTTTTATTTAATTTGACTTACATATCAATTTCAGTTTCTCTCTGTTATAAGTACTATATGTATTATTTAGTTACATTGATGAAACATTAACATTTTCCGCCCCAATATATTAATTAATTTACACACCAACACTGTGAATATTATGTCAAATAAAACTATTTTAGCCTCAATTTTACATGCTTTTGAGAAGATTTCAGAACATAGCATATATGTCGATAAAAGACCCTTCACTGGAGATGGGCTCTATGACAATTAACACGTGTGAGATTCTGACAAGTGTAACAATTCATAAAACTCGATTAGCAACCAACAACTACCAACGTTCAGTTTCTCTCGTTTAGCTATCAACAACTGCCAGCATTCAGTTTCTTTCGTTTAACCATCAACAGATAACAACGTTCAGTTTCTCTGGTTTGACCACCAATAACTGCCAACGTTTAGTTTCTCTCGTTTAGCCATCAAGAACTGCCAGCATTCAATTTCTCTCGTTTAACCATCAACAGCTACCAACGTTCAGTTTCTCTGGTTTGACCACCAATAACTCCCAACGTTAGTTTCTCTCGTTTAGCCATCAAGAACTGCCAGCATTCAGTTTCTCTCGTTTAACCACCAACAGCTACCAAAGTTCAGTTTCTCTCGTTTGGCCATCAATAACTGCCAACGTTCAGTTTCTCTCGTTTAGCCATCAACAACTGCCAATGTTGGACATGCAGCGTATAAAACGTTGATTTATTCGACACCATATAGTCAGGAAACAAGTTAAACCACATTGCAAACAAGTTAAACCACATCGCAAAAAAGTTAAACCACATTGCAAACAAGTTAAACCACATCGCAAAAAAGTTAAACCACATCGCAAAAAAGTTAAACCACATTGCAAACAAGTTAAACCACATTGCAAACAGGAAAGACACTACCGAAATTTGACATTAATTTCTCCATAATAAACAGAATAGACCCCTCTAGACACATGCTGACGTGTCTTCACCTTACTATTATCGCAAGTGTTGCTCAACTCCAGTTAGTTCTTGTATCACAAAAGCTTTAATCATACCCGGCTCTCAACAAAATGTCAGTACAATATCACGAATGGCGACTTTAGCTCTGTTCATAGCTTTGTATATCAACTAGATTCAAATGGTCACTGCACATATGGTTCGGTATGCACAAAGAAAACTGCATTCCCCTTATAGCTATGTTTTCTAAATTAGGTGAAGATACCTATTTAATAAACATACTGCAATGTTTCCGAAATAAGCTGAAGATGCCTTCGAGCGTACTAAACATATTGGAATGTTTCTGAAATTGCCAGAAGATGCATATTACAAAAAAATGCTGGGACGTTTCCTAAATTAGCAGAAGGTGCATATTAAACATACTGTGATTTTTCCGAAATAAGCTAAAGATGCCGTCGAGCATGTTAAACATACCGTGATGTTTCTGAAATTAGCAGAAGATTCGTCTTACACATACAGGGTTGATTCTGAAATTAGATATAGATGCGTATTTAACATATTGGTATGTTTACAAAATTAACTGTAGACGCTGTCGAGCATATTAAACATATTCGCATGTTTCCTAACTTAGCTGAAGATGCATATTGAACATATTGGACATGTTTCTGAAATAGCTGAAGATGTGTATTGAACATATTGGACATATTTCCGGAAATAGCTGATGACGAGTATTGAACATATTGGCGTGTTTCCGAAATAAGATGAAAATGCGTGTTTAACATATTGGCATGTTTCCGGAATTAGATGAAAATGCGTGTTTAACATATTGGCATGTTTCCGGAATTAGCAGAAGATATACTTCTTAAACATACTGGGATGTCTCCAAATTTAGCTGAAGATGAAGTCACATTAGCCGTACTGGCGTGAGATTGGCCGATAACAAAGTCGAGTACATTAACCAATTTGAGCTTTTGTCATATTTTCTGTTGCTATTGTTCACATGTTAAAAACAATGTTGATATGATTTTGATGTTGTTGGTTGTTATTTACTGACATTTCAAGCGACACTGGGCTATGGTTACCTTTTGAATGGTATTCACTTTCGTATACGGATCGCTCGTAGACGTGAAGAAGTGTCTGTCATCACTCTTCTTTGTTGAAAGTATACCATTTGCTTACACACATTTATTGTGCAGGTGTAATTTCCATGTGACTCTTTTTTTTTTTTAGATATTTGGCTTCAGTGTGTAACTATTCGACTTACACCGCTATTTATTCTAGCATTTAAGTCTAAATTGAATTAGACCTGTAAACTTACACGAATTACTCTGTGCATCATACACTTTACTGAGAAAAGTGCGCTGCTTTTTTGTTCATTTAAGAAACCATCAAATCAATCTAGCTCTAATGTTATTCCCCCAGAGACTTTAATAATTGATTGTAAGCTTCTTAGAGTGAATCATCAAAAAACTGGTCAATAAACATTGCCGTGTAACGTGTTATCTTGATCTTTTATGTCTTTGTGTTTGCCCTTTTTTTCTCTTAGAGATCCACAACGTGTTGATAATGTCTACTCCAAACGAGGCGTGCGGAGTAGCATATGTTTGGGTCGTATTTAATTCTCAATGTTTGCGCCATTTACAAGACGAACAGTTTTAGTGTTAAAACTATTCAGAAATATCTTTACTATAATAAAGTTTTATAAGTTCGTGTCAGACCACTTGTTTTCAACGACAGCGAATAGAATCCCTTCACGTCAATTTATTAGTAGTATTTATATTATTCTTATACAGATTTTTTTTAAAGTAAATATGCCAATATATTCATAGTAGTATTTCTGCATTGTTATGTCCAAGTACCTATATAGCATCCAAATGAGGGTTTCCCCACTGATAAAGCTTTGTAGAAAAATAAAATAAAACTATATGGGTATTTACATTAGTTGCGCTTTAACTGGTTGGTGAAGGGAATGTTCTCTTTTGTTTAATGATGTTAAATATAAGATCTAATTGTACACCATCTTGCGCTCTGTCCGTGAGTTGAATATATTGCATTTGTGTAGTTCAACGATTGTGTGCATTTTAAGCAACAACTTAACTTAAGTATTCGCATATCTAATCAAGACTTGCAGACTGGTGGAAATTCACTGTTGTATTTTGCTTTGGTTTTACAGCAAATGACATTTTGCAAATTCAAATTTTTCACTTAAGGCTCCATGCAGATTATTCTGAAACTTTTCTAAGCTATTATTAAAAAAGATTCTCATTCGAAATGAAATACCGAATTTCCCGAAAGCACAGCGTTTCCGGTTGGGGAAGTAACAATACGAACGACGGCTGAATGCAGAGTCCCTGAGTAACGTCAAATTACACCACATGCTGACCACAGATTCGACGAGATTTTTTGACAAATCAAATTAGCAATTCCCTCCAGGCTGAGAAAACCAGGGATGACGAAGGACATGGATTTAGACCCCAAAAAAAGTCAGCAGAGAGATGAATTATCAGAGAAAATCATGTTCTGCGAAAGTATCTGACCTCCTATCGTTTTTTGAGAGAATTGCATGTTGTGTTCGAATTAAAACCATATTGGGCTTAATTGTTGTTATGTGATATTCAGAGTGCGTTATACGATAATTATCCAATTATACATGGGTTCCATGTAACAAAACATTCGTGGCTTCACTGAAATGGCGACCCCTATGGTGAATAAAACAGCTTCGAAGATTAGTCAGGGCAAGATGGTGATTTATACCAAACCAGAATTATACGTTAAGAGTCAGGTTGTCTCCCTTCTTTTGGCACCGGACAACGCTTTTCTAATACCAATTGCAGATTGCGAAGAGAACTATATGCATTTAAACGTATTTTATGAAATAGCGAAGTCTTAGGCATTTCTGGCTTAATTGAGTTTCCCTTACTTGTAGTCAGTCCTCCTTAAAAAAGTAACACGATAAATGGTCTTCGCCGTCACTCTTACTCTGTTTTAGCTATTGTCATAGTTTTTTCTATGTTCAACCTCCATCATTTGATGTGAAACTTCTTCCATTTGCACTTTTTTTTATCTGTTTACATGCAAGCCATCCCAGGCCCTTGGCGTTCTTCAGTGTGATGGGCTAAAGGCAGTTTGTTTGAAGTGTAGCACTGATGTCTTTACTTAGCACTGGAGGAAAATTAACATTCCAACATTATGGAAACGCTTTACATCTTGGTTGAGCTAGTGTCAATTATTGTTGGTATACACCGCCGTAATATAAGTGAAATACCCTTGAGCTCGGCGTAAAACACCAATCAATCAGTGTGATGGCCTAGTAATCATACTCCGGTGTACCCCTCTTCGGTTCGAGTCCGTCCGTCCACCTCAGTTATGTGAGTGTGGCACACGATGTGGCTCCGGCAATCGCGGGGGTGGTTTTACGACGCTTACTCCCAATATTACAACTTATTTAAGTAAGGCACAATGAGAAGTGGACAAACTGTCGTCATATAAATGAAATAATCGTGAGTAACGTGTTCATGTAGGCTTTGCAGTCAGTTGGTCAAACTGTAACAGTAACCATGTAGGATATGCTGTCAGTTGGTCAAACCACAGCAGTAATGTTGAAGGCTTTGCCGTCAGTTAGTCAAATTATAGCAGTATTCATGTAGGCTTTACAGTCAGTTGGTCGAAATCTAACAGTAATCATGCAGGTTAACTGTCAATAATCATGAAAGATATGCAGTGAGTTGGTTAAACTGTCACAGTTACCATGTAGGCTATGTGGTCAGTTGGTCAACCCATATCAGTGATCATGTAGGCTATGCGGTCAGTTGATCAAACAATAGCAGTTATCATTTAGGCTACAATGTATGTGGTCAGTTGGTGAAACTATAGCAGTTATCAAGTAGACTATGTGGTCAGTTGGTGAAACTATAGCAGTAACCATGTAGGTTATGCGGTCAGTTGATCAAACAATAGCTGTTATCATGTAGGCTATGTGGTCAGTTGGTCAAACTATATAAGTAATCATGTAGGCTATGTGATCAGTCGGTCAAACCATAACAGTAATCATGTAGGTTATGTGATCAGTCGGTCAAACCATAACAGTAATCATGTAGGCTATGTGATCAGTCGGTCAAACCATATCAGTGATCATGTAGGCTATGTGATCAGTCGGTCAAACCATAACAGTAATCATGTAGGTTATGTGATCAGTCGGTCAAACCAT
>JAQQZZ010102064.1:0-16326 GCA_030265115.1 Mopalia vespertina
CTACACTACTGGTTAAGCAAATTTCTACACTACTGGTTAATTTTTTCTACACTACTGGTCAATTCTACACTACTGGTTGATTTTTTCCACACTAGGCCTACTGGTCGATTTCTACACTACTGGTCAAATTCTACACTACTGGCTCTAACAGCATTTACTTGTTAAATTAATAGACTCACCTGTACAGATCAATAAACACTTTATGTTCTTTTTTCTTACGATTTTCACATAAGCGCGTGTATAGACATTTTTTTTTTAAACTAGGGCAAGTTCTATGTCTTTACACCCAAAAGATGATCGAGTCTTAACTTAACCAAAATTAGAAGACGTTATAGCCGTTCAAAAAGTTGGCTATTTAATTTATCAAGTGCACAAATGTTCTCTACCCTCTCTCCTAACATAGTAACCTCCAAATTTGGAAATCCAATCTCTACATGTGTGACAAATTGACAAAGTGGTACGGTTATCTTTTGGTATAGAGATTGTGAGTGATACATTGATGTCTTCCACAGCCTGCACAGGGTCGGTTCACAAGACACTAAGATACACATTTGGATACTTGTTAACACACATTCACCCGGTAGTTTTCCGAGCGTAGAATAAGAGCGGGTGGCTGTGGTCTAGGTGGCCGGCATTTACTGCTGGCGATTCGGGGCCTGTTTCTGATGAGGGTCGACACCTTCGATTCCCGGACGTTTTTCAACCTGCAAAATTTTCTGAACTAGAATTTGTTCAAACCAAGAACGTGTTATCCCAAAATAAGGAAAATATTGTAGAATAAACTCGCCGTTATCCGCTTCGGACATTTTCAACATGATGTGACGCTGTATCAGCCTTCTTTTTAATGCTGCTTATGTATATCTGGAGGGATTGTTGTGTTTGCACCTATGACTCCAGCGGTCGCGTTTGCTTGAAATATTTGCGTATTGGTTTATTTTCAACGTCAATTCATGGCGAAACATGAGTTTACATCAGTCTCTGTCATTTATACCGTCCGCACTGCGTTACCATCATGCATAGAATTAATTCACTTATTAACACTTTTTAAAACCGGGGACCCAAGACACCCATTAATAATAATTTTATTGCAGACTGAACTGCATATAAATACAGTGATGATTAAATTAATATACAGATTGATTTAAATTAGTTAAGATGACATAATAGAAATTACAAGTTTAGTCCATGCATGTACAATAAATGGCGCCATTTGGCACCAATGACTGACTCCAAAATAGCACTGGATGATCGAACAGTTTGAATAACAAGATTCCTAGCGGACTCCAATCTTTTAAGCAATGAAAACACTGTTTTTCTTACAATTTCACCGAAAGACATGACATTGTGTATCACAAACATACCACTGGCACTACAGTTGTACTTTAGATTCATTAGCCAACAAAATGTGTTGTTATACAAAACTTTCATCTTTTTGAGGTTAGTGGTATTAAAATTAACCCACAAAGAACAACAGTATATATACTTGTACAGTACGCTTTGAAGACCATTGTCTTAACAAGTGGACAGCAATAACTAAACTTACCAAGAATTATATTCGCTGTAATACAGTGCCTTCTTCTTTGTTCGTCAATATCTTCTTTATGCTTAAGATCATTACAACATGTCCTAAGTACACATATCTCTCAACAAATGCCAATACGTCGTGACATAGAGAAACACTGGGAGGTACAAAGTTTTGATAACATTTGGGGGGTTATTACCATACATACAGTTTTCTTACAGTTATAAACAATATCGTGGGATACAGAGAATTCTGTGCAAATATTAAGCAGACATTGAAGAGATTTGGCGGAAGGGCATATCAGACATAGATCGTCTGCATATAACAAGTGATTTATAAATAACCCTGCCACGTTACAACCAACTCCAGCTCAATGTAACATCCAGTTTATGCAAATATAATGAAAACAAGGAAGGTGAAAGTATCCCTCCCTGTCGAACGCCGTTTTAGACTAAAAAGTGTGTGGAAATTGAAGATCCCCATTTTATAGCAAACGTTTGGACGCTGAACCAGACATGCAGCAAAGAAACAACGTACAAGGGAGCACTACGATCTATCAACTTTTTTAGCAGTGTCCAACAATTAACCCTGTCGAAAGCTTTACTGGCGTTCATAAAGCACATAAAGACTACACTGCCATTACATCTATGGAAAATGAACAACCTCTTTCAACAAGTGAATACATTGGTCGGTAGAATGATTACGTTTAAAGCCAAACTGTAAATCAGAACTGTACAAATAGAGTTCGCAATGCTTTAAAATGACAGACTGTACTATTTTAGATACGACAGAAGCGATGACAATAGGCCTATAGTTGTCAGAATTGTTTATGTCCCCAGTTTTATTTTTTACAATGGGCGTTATGACAACCCGAGTCATCTCAGGTGGAACGTGACTATGTACAAGCATTGCAATACTATACATAGGGACAAATGTACAAACAATATAGGAGGTGAATTTTGGAAATGTTCCAATGAAAGACCATCAATACCTGGTGACTTATTTGTTTTCATTTGGTTAACAATATCATTAACATCACATGGCGACACAAATACAACATCAGGAGAGTGGCGCATGAAGGCCGATAGAGTATCCATGACATATTTTTTCAGTTTCAGTTTTTACACGATTAAGGATGTTAAACAAATTTGTCTTTCCACATATTAACAATGTTTTCAACCTCATCACAGTTATCAATACGATTGGGCAAGGACATTCGCTTATTGTTCGACACCGTAACTTCTCTCCAGAAGTCATCAACAGAATGAGTGTACAGAGACTCTGCCATTTTATTAGCAGGAATAGATTTTTCCTCTTTACGACAGGCGAGTAAGGAATATTTAAATTGCCTTCGAGTTCTACACATGTTGTCAGCTAAAGGTCCTTCACGTGGACTCCCATTTTCCTTCCAGAGTAGAAAGGCTGACCTGGAAAGGCCATACAGTTCGGAAATACAATCTGACCAACTTGGCACAATGTGACAACGATTTGCGCGTTCCTTCGCAACAGTTTCGTGTGCGGCTGTTTTCAGTGCATCTAATACAATAATCAAACAGTAAAAGCATACAACGAGGTGTATACCCGTCTGTCTGTATCTGGAGGATTACCTTAGGTCCTGACCGTCCTTGGTCACCTGGAAAGCCGGGCAAACCACGCTCACCCTGAAACAGAAACATCCCTTACTGATCAACAACTCTATCTCTCATATATACGAAAGTCCTGCAGACTGGTGTTTAATTCTTTTCACATATAGGTATAAAAACAATATTTTTTTAACCATCGCTTTCTATTTATGGTCGGCTCTGTAACTGCATTACTTTCAGATGGGGAGTCTAACTCACGAAGGGAAGAATCATAACAATAGAATAAGCGTAGAGAATATTTATCACGTAGCCCTATAATATTCCTTCCATCCAGTGACAACTTCATACCCTTAAAGTCATGTCAATTAAAGAAGACTTATTATAAATTAGAATACTATGACTGGTATTTGTGGAGGTTTGTTGTTTTTTAAAGTACCTCAACCCACATAGATGCTTGGTTTATCAGGGACATTGGCGCATGCTTCCTTATGAATTGGCCCACATATACACTTACCCCTTCACCTTTAACACCCTGATTACCTCTGTCCCCGCCCCGACCTGTCTGACCCTGAAAACCAAAGGTATCCGCATATGTGTAGTTTTCCAAAGATTTCGTTAAAGAATAAGAGGTATATACAATCATACAGTGTCGTGAGAAATCCAATCTCATCAACCGACATCTTCTTAAAGCAGCTTTTCTTCACCGCTGAGGTTATAGGGAGATGTGTTGAAGAAAGGAGATACAACATTTGCCTCCACACGAGTTCTTTGCATGGAATTATTATGGAAAATATTTAAACCCATTAATAAAGGTTATTTTGCATTATCCATGTGATTTGAGTCGATTTTAAACAATTAATTGAAATTGGTGTTAAGGTTGATTGAAAATCCAGGTATACAAAAGGTCATGAGCCTTGTATTAGGAACTTACATTGCAGGTACTACTTTAGACAAGGAATAGACTTCCCCATAACTTGCATTTGTCATAATAGTCAAGATATTTAATGTAATCAGTTGAATAGTTTGTCTTGTTGACTATAGAAGGGTTTAAGCCTACCTGTTCACCTTTTCTTCCTATAGCTCCCGCTATTCCATCTACACCTGGTCGACCCTATAGCAAAACAGTAATATGTAAGTCAGACTTGCCCGACAGGACAGTATGGTTATATACTGTCACAGTCACCAAATTAAAGGTAAGGTTATTAATTTACCATTTAGCATATACAAATGCCCTAATGGTGCGTATTTTCGGTATGATTCACTGAACCCTTCAGGATGAACATCTAACGTTAACGTGATGCTTACACATGGAACACCTTAATGGTTTTCACTCATTGTTTAGCTCACGACCGGGAGCACCTTCAAGTTATACAGTTTACTCATCTATATGAACACCTCACGTCAACATGATGCTTAAATATGGAACACCTAAATGGTTTCCACTCATTGTTTACCTCAGGACCGGGAGCACCTTCCGATCCTCTCTCGCCATCTCGCCCTGGAAATCCTCTCACTCCGGGAAGGCCCATTTCTCCAATATCTCCCTTCACACCAGGAGGACCCTATTGGGATTAAGAAGTTAATCAGCTCATTCGGTCTGGGATTAAATGCCGAATTCATCGATTTAATACATAAACTAATTTTTCTGAATGGGTAATTCCCATTGAACAACCATAACATTATCTGCTATTTGCGTTTCCAGCAACATTAAATTTATATTTATTCGAAAATATAGACAGATATATTTAAAGAAATAAAGGTAATTTCTCAAAACACCACTTAAATTGAAATATTTTTGAAAAGAATTACTCAAATTTAAAATCTTCACCTTTATACTAGTGCTTTTGCTTATACGTAATTTGGTTTCTAATAACTCATTGATCTTCACTTTAACCGACTCAGCTAATCGCTGCACAGCATCATTGCGGAATAGCTATCTGATTGGTCGGGCTAATTACATGGAACAGATTTCATTGGCAGCTTTTGATGAAGGTTGTTGTTTATCCCATCAAAATCAGTGGCCTATTATGTTTAACTGACCTGAGTCCCATTAAACCCCGGTGGACCTCGTGGACATGTGACCTCACAACGGCCTTCTTTCTATAGGGAAGAACCGGAAAGAACGTATTAATACATAACAACATAACATATCAGCATGTAAGCGGAAAAGAAATAGCGCAGTTGCATGGTAGTTTGCGTTTCGCTTTTAGACACAGGATTCAATAGCAGCTGATCAGAATAGAAAAAATATACAAGCTCAAATTCTGAAAAACTGTTATCTTAATCTTGTGTCAAGTCATATGGAGTAATGTTCTCGAAATTTTAACGCCTCGATTCAGCAAATTGCAAAAAACGTCTCTAATTTTTTTAACATTTAAATTGCTTATGTTTGTTTCTCTCATTTTTAAATATGTTGTATTCTTTTAAATGTAACTGAAACTCTGCTCGCTGCACGCTATAGTTGATTCCCGGCATAAGCGCATGTCTCTGAAAGTGTATGCCAGAAAGTGGAGAGGCATCGGCTTGTGTCTGGAACGACTTCGACATGGAATTGCGCTTGCGCATTGTTAACATTGTCTAGCAAATGACGTCAGTGTTAGGTCACGGTGCTCTGATAAACAGACTTCAAGTGTATGTTCTCCAGATAGGTATTTACGACACATTATTTTTGTTCCAACATCATTTTAAGAAACAACGCAATGATGCGCAAGCGTCAGTCCATATGCCAAAATTGGTGCATTTAGAGTGGAGGCAATAAGAAGGAAGAAGACAAAGAAAAGCGGATGAAGAATACAAAGCCCCGCGGACGGCGCTCAGCCTGTTTGTAGCGCTACCTGCTCTCCAAATCCCGGGTACCTCCTCTCATCACGGGGCTACAGCAGAGAAAACATTGACCAATCGTCAACAAACAGAATATAACACAGCTCAGGTTCTATTTACGTTAACACATCCAACTGTTTTGGAGACAAGTTTGAATTCGCTGTTCCCATGCTTGTTCCGAGTATAAGTTAAAATTCCCTCAGCAGTATAACTTGACATTGTTAAGTTATCAAAATATCACACGACATTATACTTAAATCCATTGAATTGTTTTTGAATGGGAACACTGGAATTAAATGAATCGCAAATTGAATGAGTTAACATTTCTCTATGTGGAAATATGTGGAAAGATATATTAAAGCAAAGCATTCCTCGGTCTAAAAACTCTTCACGTTTATTAATCATTTAATCACTTGTTATATCAGTTGTTCCCGTGACAAACAAGGAATGTCGTCTGGAACAAATAATTGACCTTTTGAACTTCCTTACAATCTTTAATAAATGGTACGGAAAACATCGGAAAGCTTTTAGTGGTTTTAGTCGAGGAATGCTTGTGGATATATAGAAAACATAGCATATGAATATATTTAACAAATATAAAGGCTTCTACATATAATGATATGTACAACATGCAATCTAAGGCAGTATAATGTGGAAAGAATATTTTTGAGTATAGAAGCCATCCGTTGAGGTAACATGAGGGGAAAGTATAACACAACCTGATTCCTAACACCTTGTTACCACCTGGCTAGTCGCGAACACATTATTACGGGCACACAGCTGTAGGGGGTATATTATCGAGACAGATATGGCACACACATTGTAAACGCCTATCCTGTATACACTATAGTTCATCACATCGTTACTTACATTCTTTAAAATCCCACAAGATTCAACAATAAATTCATAAGGTTTTCGCCAAGTATTGTTTTGAACCCAAAACATATTTTGCGTGACATAACATACATATTTAAATAATCAGCAACTAGTCTGGAAAGACACAAGAATCGGAGAAAATGCTATATTGCAAAGTTGTTAAAATAACTTTAAAATGATATGACATGTTAATAGATTGTATTGTCTTCTCCACTTCATTTAATTGCTGTTTTATAATTCAGTCAAGCACTAATATACACCATTGATATCTCACCCAGAAATTCACCCACTTGTATATAACATCAAAGAAGCATTTTCACATAATTGATTACACAGAACGGAACAAGAAACCCTTATAGATAAGCGTTAGACATCTATAAGTTATTCCGAACAACTGTTTTGTCTACTAGTGTCTCACTGCTTTAACCCCTAAGACGTTCCTATTATTATATAAGTTAATTCATGATACAAAGACTATGGATGTATACATTGGTTATTAATGCTAAATAATTTTAAAAGATAATGAAATCGATAAACGTTTACGGGTTGTGCAAGATAAGAATTACCTCGGGCTTCGGGGGTTTCTTCGGTAATTCGTCACAGGTTTCTCGTTCCGGTTTAGAAGGGTCGCAGTGCATCACCATCCACTGTAACTCAAACTGTAACCAAAACAAAAACAAACACAGGTTGTGTGAACATAACAGATTTATTATTAGCAGCTATAATACATGTTATAATTTTGTGAAAATACTTTTGAAAGATACTTATATGTTAGCAGTATAGCGTTGTTAACAAATCTTTTATTAATACACCGCGTTAAACCCCAACCAAACAAACAAACTTTATAATTGTTTGAGTCACAATTTATTTACTCGGTTTTTGACGGGCATTTGTATGTGCTCCAGTTCAATTTAATGTTATCCTATGAGCATTGGTTAACACTTAATACACAACATTGTGTCTTTCAATGTTTTCAAACATAACTACTTTATTCCCCGGATAATTTTAATATCTCAAATTAAATCTATGTCACGATTGGCTCAAAATTTCCCTGCTGATGAATAAAGAAAATACAAAACAAATCCACATTTCATTTGTTCATGTCTCAAAATGTTTTCATGGTTTCACTTACGGGGACTGTTCCCCCACTGGGATCTTTGGTTCCAAGGAATATATCACCGTTTACATCCACCTGTCTCCATGGCAACAATGGTAATGATTCTACAGGCACGCAATCTATGTAAAATTCTACTCTATCTCGACCTACACTGAAATGGATTTTATGCCATTGTTTGTCAAATATCTGCAAAATAAAAGAAAATCAGGTAGAAAATAGGAAACATCACGAGGAAGTTATTGTCAAGCGAAAACGTTAATAATTGAAAATTTAAAAAAAAAAAAAAAAAATTATTGAATTTGTTGATATAAATCTATATAAAAGATTTATTAAGGTAGATATACAAAATAATATCAAAATCTAAATATTTATATTGGCATAAAATTAATATACTGAAAACAATGTTCGACTAATCAATAGAATTGTCGAAAAGTTACGCAGAAACTCAAAGATAACTATTTACCTTTTTGGCATTTCTAAAAGTAAGTCTTTGTAGAGATCCATCAAAATTAACAATATGAAAGTCCACCTCTTTCCTCTTCCCATCTATTCGTATACCCCATTGAGGATTACCGTCTAAATCACGAATTTGAATTAAATTCCATTTTTCTCGATTTGTTTTTCCTTTCATTCTAAGTGTTGTTACAAATGAAAATTGATCCGGAATTCCGGTTGGGAACATACTCCTGCAACAACAACAATTCAATTCATGGTGGATGGACTTGCAATGTACATTTGTAAATACAAATATTAAGCCCCTTAATTGAGAAAATGGTTCATTTGTTTATTTATTATTCATTCCGTCATTCGATTAATCAACCATTCCAAGTAGATATATTAGTAAATTTGTGTGTTAGCTTGAAATAATTGCAATTTTCCCAATTGAAGCTCGTTTTCTTGTTCGCACTAAAATTCCTTATGTCCATTTATAAGATACAATCTCATTCTGGAAATCTGTAACTCGATTCCGGGAAAAAAGCCAGTTCACTTTAGTCAATAAATAACTACAGTAAAACTTAATTATAACAGGGAAAGCAACTAGTTAACAGAAATTTAAAACAAAACGTGCGCCTATACCCACACGGACTGACTAGGAATGTATGTGTGTATGCCACCACCGATAAACACCTGATCTGCATTTGATTAGTATCAATACATTGATTTAGCCACTGAATGTCTAATAGTGAAGTATAAACTATACTATCAGACATTCGTTGTTCACTTTCTCAATCGCTCTATGCGGTCACTGTGTATTCGTTGTTCTTATCTGTTTCTATTAAATGAAACTAAACTACAGACAAACCACAGACTATTAAAGTTACTTAGGAACACAGCAGTTACAGCAGGTTAACGTGTCATTAACTCGGATGCCTATAAGCATACAAATACATTACCGTAGATTTAGCCTCAAAAATAGTCTGAAACGAAATAGAGTCCAAAGAGACTAAAAAGCATGCAAGTGTGTTGAATATCACATTCCCTACAACTCGACATCAAAGAGCAGGTGTCACATCAACAAAGTTGGTAGGCCATGGTGCCCAGATAGAAAGCATATTTCTATATTTTTCCTCTGTTCATTCTCTTGGTCGATTCTGTTGTGTGGTCATAATGACAATAATGACTCATTATGCAGGATTTATTATATATTTTTTAATGTCGAGAAAAAAAACTTTTACTTGCATCCAACGGGATTCGAACTCGGGATTATTTATATCTATAGGACTGTTATCCGGAATCCTTCATGCAGGGTTAAAACATATCAGAGGTTGATATTTCCTATACCTGAATGCACCATAGACAAAACCAGACCCGTCGGTTTATTCTATTGCCGACCAATTGGTAAACAAATCGCACGTTATGTGAAGAAAAAAAACATATTTTGTGACTGCCATTTGCTGTTCCAGATACACTATAGAAAATAATTAAAAACAATCAATTTTTATTCGATTTTTCGATCAATAAATTTTATTCGAATTTTGGCCAGAATCTGTCTGGGGGTCAATTTGTTGGGAAAAGAGTTAGTGACCGATAGCAAGTTACTTGATATATATACCATGAACCTTTCCCAGGGTTTCCCAATAATCCAGCCCGGTTTCAAGTTATTATCAAGTGTGTTAAATACTTATTAACTCACCTTGTGGGTATCCGTAATCTTGCCCTGGGGGTTATTTTATAAGCTACTTGAAATTTATTCGATCCTTTTACCCTCCGAACACCTAATTGTCTTAAAGCATTATCTAAGTCATAATTGGATATAAAATCGAACCCTGGAAATAAGAAAAGCAGAATATTAGACCAAAGAGCATTCTAGTTTACAATATCTGTTTACAGTTTACATCCTGCAGAATCAAGAGCATTCTAGTTTACAATATCTGTTTACAGTTTACATCCTGCCTGCTCCTCCCAAAGACTTGACGCTTAAGTTTCAGAAGATTGTAACTTTATTCGTTAAAAAAACGTTTCAGTCGTATATAGACGTTCTTTCGTCATAAGAATGTCATACAAGTATGAGAAATACGGTAATCTTATGGAACAAAAATAAATTGGTGAATATTGAAAGACACCTGTTTAAAACATGTCACATCAATGAAAACAGGACAACTACATTATTACCATGTTGATATACAGGCGTCATGGGTCTGGTGTAAAGGTCACATTATATATAAAGAAACAAACCGGAAATTTAAAATACCGACACGGCATCAGAAAATAATTTGGCAAGTGCAAGTTTCGGGTGATCTGGTGCGATGTCAATACCAATACTATTATAGGCATCCAAACGTTGGCCTGATTAGGTAACAATTGTCAGGAACTATAAGCGATGGGCCTCCTAAAATAAGCTTTCTTTTTTCACAGCGCAGGTTTGAGATGATCTCGCCTACCAGAACATCTGAGTATAATGGTTATTACATCGATCAGCCCATATGCATCATAACGAATAAATAAACTAACTATTCACCCGAGAGTATAAAACAACGGTAAACCAGCTAAACAAACTCTACTTTTCATTCTCTCTCAAATCTTATGACTAGTTTCACCAATAGAAAACTGTTTTCTTCCTGAAAATTGGATAAATCCTTGAAAGCTTAAAGTTTGATTTTTTTAAATATGTAGGTTCATGGGTAGGCCCCTATTTTTCAATATTCTGATGATCACCATTATTATGTTGGACCAGCTACATTTCTGTTTTGTTTCTATGTGTTCGTAATAAATGTATATATATAGGTATCCATCAGGTTTGGCAATAGTCCAGATTTACCACATGCGTAACATTTACATCTAATTGGTGTTTTGTCGCCGACACTTAGGTCTGTTTACAGAAATGATTTTATGAAAACACTCTGGCCATTAAAGGAATGACTAACAAGACATACATGGTCATTTCACATGTGTTATGTCCCATGTCAATATATAAACGTCACAGGATGTTTATTTCTCCAGCCACTTAGTTATAAAAATAAATAGCGTTGGCTAATAAATAACCATTATACGGCCTCAATTAGGGTAGCATAAGAATTGCTGATTTTACGTTTTAAGAAAGGTCTCCATCGTAGCCATGTCGTTGTTGTTGACATGTTATTATAATTGTGTTGAATGGTAGCTTCAACATATTACCCATATCCGGTTACAAAATTTATTTGGTACCCAAAGCGTTAATATTTATTATTTCTACCAGTCTAGTTATTCTTTTATGCTAACTCGAACTTGGCCACGAAATTCCGGAAGCTGAAGAACAAGAAAGGGGAGACTACTCACCAGGTAGATCGTCCTCGCCAGGCCGAAGCTCGGGACATATTGAAGGTCCACTGAGCGGAATAATATTTTCTGAAAATACAAAAAAAAAAGGTTCTCAACAACTGTTTATTAAAGAAACAAATACATATATACAATACTTCAAAGGATAATTACAGCTAATCTGAACTACTAAACAACATAAATACTATTTTAAACAATCTGCCCAAAGCAAAGGTGACATGTCCATAAGGTCGTTATCAGACGTTGCCACGCTGCCTATCTACTGTCAGACAGAGATCTAAGTCGATACAGCAACTGCATAACCCAATAAAATACACGTACCACTCTGTAAACAGTACATCGCATCAGCCGGTATATCATGGAAAACTATTTAATTTTGGAGCAATATTATTGCTCTAATTATATGGTTATTCCGGATATCTGTTTCAGCGGTTGTATTAAATTTTTTTGCTTACTTCGTTAAATAAAACTTGACTACAATTCACTGTTCAGAGGTTAAGCAGATGAATACATAGCACCATGACTACATGCAGCCTTGTATTACCGATCACTCCAACGAGGAGAGTTATCTCCTCCTTGTTTGACCAGAACTATGGAGGAACCTTGACCTGGTGAGGAGTAGAGCTTCACGTCGCCACCCACCCTCTCCAGAAGGTGTTTCTTCACAGACCATATATGTAAAAACCTGCAGTTCCTCCGATGATGTTTACAGGTAGTGTTTTTCCTAACACAGAAAATCTCATTTTGCTCAACGTTTTAGCGCATTATTGTATAATCTTCAGTAGTATAATCATAAATGACACAAACACAGTTATATAAAGTAATATTGGAGAAAGTTGATCACAGTTAACTTCATAAAAAAGCAATAAACCTGATATATTTGTTCGGGCCCTTATAAAATGAAGAGCTCGATTATGACTATGTATTTGAGCACTTCACACCCCTCACATCCCTATAGCTTCATCCATATCTGCATACTGTGAGTATATTTGTGTAATGGAGACATATTTATAACCGAATTAAGATATAAATATTTTGTATACAATTCCTATCTGCGAACTGTGAGCATATTTTCAAAAAGGATGGAGTTTTTATATGTACAATACAAATATATTTTGGGTGAAAAAGATATGTAAAAAACTATGTCTTTAAATGAAACTATAACGACATTGTTAATATTGATGAGTTGTTTTCATCAGGGATGCTACCTGTGTATGGCAAGTATACGTTCTTTTTGTTTGTTTGTAAGTTTGTTTGTTTGTTTGTCTGTTTGTTTGTTTCTTTCTTTCTTTGTTTGTTGTTTTTTAATCAAAGACGACAGAACATAATTGAGCAGAAGCAATTTTGTCTAGTCGAATAAAAACGAACGACAAAAAGGCGAAATGAATGATATATACAGAAGATTAACAAGAAGGTATTAATGAATTGAACACCAACACGAACAAAAAGGAACTAATTAATTGAACACCAACAAGAACAAAAAGGAGCTAATTAATCGAACACCAACAAGAACAAGAAGGCATTAATGAGTTAAACACCAAGACGAACAAGAAGGTATTAATGAATTGAACACCAAGACGAACAAGAAGGTATTAATAATTGAACACCAACAAGAACAAGAAGGTATTTATGAGTTAAACACCAAGACGAACAAGAAGGTATTAATAATTGAACACCAACACGAACAAGAAGGTATTAATGAATTGAACACCAACACAAACAAGATTCTTTATTGAACAACGTTTCTGTTAACATCTCTATTTTCTCCCTCAAGGAAATAACATTTCATCATTTTAATAGTTTTTGTTAACATCTCTATTTTCTCTCTCGAGGAAATAACATTTCATTATTTTATAGTTGACTAATCTAGGTTATCGTTTTAGGCCAAGTGATATTAAGTGATAAGGAAATACAAAGTATGTTATGTTGATGGTACTCCAATACGTATAAATGTAACCACTTATATTTGTCGGCATTCTTCAAACCATGTTTTAGTGATGTTACTAATTTTAACTAAGTGTTTCCCCGCTTAACAAAAACAGATCCTCTTTCGGTTGTGATATTCGATGAAATAAAAGCACTTAAGATAGGTCTATACACGAGGGCAATGTCCCCAATACCATTCAGCTAGGTTTGTGTGCCATTAAAGTATATTCCAATTACATAGGTTATTTAGAGAGAAACCATCTGGACTATACCTCCTCTTTTTAACAACTCTTTGATATCGAATATGCCTACATAGTATACAATCCCACGCTGAACATGGTGCTCTTTTCAAAATTTAACAGAAATGATTAAAACAAATGAATTAATAACTAAATTCCCTTTAAAGATTTGTTACAGATGTTTATGTCTCTCTCAATAATCCACATAAAATCTCTTTCTCTGCAATAAAAATATTGAATGGGAGAGCCAAGTTCGAATCCCGGTGGAGGGATGCAAAATTTCCTTTCTCTTCATTGCAATATATCATTTTAATGTAAGGAAAGAAAATGTTTGCTTGCCTCCACCGAGATTCGAAATTGGGTCTCTGGATAGCAGGGCCAATTCTCTAACAGTGTCTTAGTCTGGTACTTCTCAAATGGGTAATCCAGAGGTATTGGAGATTTTTATGTTCCATTCTATGTAAACTTTCCCCCACTTAAGGTTTTCAAATTCCAGGAGTCGAGTTAAACTGATCTTAGTTTCCAATCGCCCGTACGCAACCTACACGTGACTGACGACGGGTCCTGTGTGGGAGGGATTCACAAGATTCCACAGATACAGTGTAGGTGAGAGAGGTGAGGGGGTGGGGGAAGGGTAATGAACTGCTGTCTCCCGTCATCACCCCCCAACAAGCCCAGGTCAACTCGTGCCATCGCAGCCTTATCGCCCGAGTTTCCACAGAATGTATTAGGGTTAAGTGGAGCCGATTTTGTTTTCCTCCGGCACTCAGTAAAGTTGTACATATCTTTCGCTAATGCCATCCACGCCCGAGCAATAAAGAATTGACGTAACAGCGACACTCATCAAACGGAGATCCTTGATCCTCTTCCAAGTTGATTCATACACAATCTCAAAATGGTAACATTCCCATCAAATTCCCTTCCTCCCAAATACCGAATAGATATATCACATCTATTTCTAACATCCTGTATACAATTTAAAAAATGAACTCGTTACATATTCCTTTACTAGACATCCCATTCGCTTGTTTTTCGAAATTTTCTTTTTTTTTATACATTTTCCCTCAATTATCACAGTAATGTAATTCTTATTTTGTCAGTAAGAGTTTATCGTCAAGTTTTAAAAGACTAAATGAAATGACCTTATACTACCCTGCACGCCATTCCCACCATATTTCCCAAACGTCAATCTGTCAAATGTTAACCAATTAAACACTATATATATGAATGAGACCGTAATATGGCGAAAACGGAAACAGCAAACCTTATTCATTAGGCGTCAATATTGTAAGACTCGAGGTTTCACAGAAACTTTCCTCTATGTTGCACAAAGCTGAGAGAAAGCCATCCGTTTGATGTCGTATAGCTCAGCTACAATTTCAATTATCTTCGATTAAACACAGCATTCCTATGTAACACAAATAATCGGGTCGAAGGGGAATGTTTTCCCCAATGATATCGGTTACACAACTGAAGGAATAGCCTGCCAGAACTGCCACTAACACAGGCAAACGCATACAGGAGACAGTTCTACGCTACAGGCCGATACCGTCACTTTGGTACGGATCCTGTATCGTACCATGTGATTATATAGTATGCTGTTCTTAGTGAATTATACAATAACTGAGATGCCTCTTCTACCATCACGTCATTACACAGACTAGATCATTAAGATAAGATAACGGACGCACAGGGGCTTGTTTAGTTGTTGGTTTGGTTTTGCTTGTTTCATTGGGGTTTAACGTCGTACTTAGCTTACTTCAATGATATGACAGTGTACCAGCCTAATGGGTGGAACAAAACACCCTGACGCCACTGGCAACCAGGAAACGAAGCTATCACAGGACAGTGACAATGAGCAATACAATGACACCACAAACAAATCGATTTCGAGTTGCGCCTCCGCTCTGAAAGCACCAGAACAACAGGAAACTCTCTCCAACGCCATTCGTTTAGTTGGGAATTTGACTACCGGAGCCCTTAAATGCCCGCGGGTTCTTATCCGCCTTTTGACTCTGGGTATAAAAGTATACGACACGTCATAGAAGCTGCTCGAGTGCCATAATTAAAGCCAATCAAATAAACAAACAAGACAAGATTAATGGCGCCTTCATGCCTTATAAGCAAATGAGATGCACCAATAGAAGAGAATCGAAACACCTTTTCATTTAATAAATAAACGATTTCACACAGTGAAGTTTAAATACCATACATATTGCTCCAGTGAGTAATGTAAGAAATAATCCGAACCAAGAAGCGTTGGTTGGGTTATCCTTTCAACCAGCTACTAGAGCAATATTATGGTAAATCAAACTGCACTGTGTGATACCCTTTTCACTATTTATATCAAAGGTAAATTCGTCAAAGGGAAGTCAGTGAGAGTATCTGTCAACCATCATACTTGTCCCTCAAACTCCAAATGAGGCCTGAACTACATAAGGAAGTCAGTGAAAGTATCTGTCTACCGTCATACTCGTCCCTCAAACT
>JAQQZZ010102075.1:2007-16326 GCA_030265115.1 Mopalia vespertina
CCCCCCCCCACGACACAGTCTTCACAATTCTTGTTTGTTGTTTATCTCCCACCCGTTAATAATAAAAACAACAGCGACACAGTTCGAAACCCCATACACTTCTGACTGAACGCTACCAATTTGTCTTAACAGGGAGGTCTATTTTATCACCAAAGGGACAAATTGTATGTCCGGATTAAAAACAATTACGATAAATATTTTACTACTTAATTTTGTCCTTATGCCACAACGACGGAGCGGATATAGTTCCTCTTTTTATTTATGGAGTTGTGTGGCACGATGCGAAAATATTTCATGGACGCTTGTTTTGAGTTGAATAAATGCAAAAATTATGTTTTTACTTATTTACATGAATACCTGATTGTTATAATGTCCTTGACATGTTACATACTAGTAATACAAAACCTGTACGCCTACATAAAATGTCGACAGAAAAAAAGGTTGTCTAGAAACTAGAATTTCCATCATCTGCATGAAGTGAAAAAAACATACGATTGCTTTTTCAAATCAACAATGATGGATATTTCCAGAAGGGTTGAGAAATATTGGCTCCAACGGATCTTATTGCAGATATTTTGAAAGAGAGCTGATTTTGTGACGATGGCAGCTCAGTGAACCATCTTTCTTAGTTGTTTGGTTGATACATTTAATTTGGAATGTGGAATAAATATTTGCCTACTTATATAAAATCAAAGCAAAGAATGGATTTTAACGCTTTCATGTTCAATCCACAAAAATGTGAATGTTTATATAAACAAACCTATCTTCTTTTTTTGAGGCCATGATGTAATTGATCTGAGAGCAGTTCATTTTAACATTAATCTGATCCATATTATATTTGTGCAACGTTTTCAGAAGAAACGATTTTCACAAAAGCAAAAATTGTTATCTTGATGGGCGTATAAATATGATGATTTACTTGGCCACATTGATGGTTAGATATACTGGGTCTGGTTGTATCCGTATTAAGGGAAGTTAAAAATAATATTTTACGGACAAAACATTTACAGAAAATGCAATGAATAACAAAAAAAATAATATAAATTTAATTTGTGAAAGATAGATTTGTGTCTTTTGATTTTACGAAAGTTTAAACGAATTATGATGGGGTTGCAAGTAAGTTAGATTAATTTCTTCGTTTTTCTTTAAACATAGAAGGCATTAGAAAAAAGTCTGAATAGAACCCTGACAAAACACATTACATTTACTGAAGTGTGTATAGTGGCAAAAGTGGTTACGTGGATTTTATTTTTCAAAAACACGCATAAACAAAAAGGAAATCGCAAAAATAACTTTATTTCACTCAAATTCTATTTGACAACAAAATTGAAAAATACGTAACAGGTTACACACGTAAGCAAGCAAACGTAAATAATAAAACGATTTCCATATGAATAAGTGTATCCAAACACGATAAGTAAGGGCATTGGTGATAATTACATGAACAATTACCTACCAAACACCATTTAGGCCCATTTATACCCGACATTAAAAACAGCTGTAATGCAAAAGACGTTTTCGTCAACTTACTTGTCTCTTTCTACGCACGCCTTTTTCTCAAATTAGTCGAGTCTGTCAACAAAGCTTTTTTCTTTCCTATATCGACATGTCACACTAAACGAGGCAATGGAATATAATCCAACACTAAATTTATTTTATAAGAAAATTCATTAATTTTTTGTGTAATTAATAACAAAGATGTAAAATAATTTGACTTATTTCTTAATTTTTAAACTTTGCTAAAGTTTGAATTTCGCAACTGTTATATATATTACTACTGCTTTTTAAACTCTGTTGATAACCTGATGCTTCGAGACTTTGGCGTTTATCAGAAATTAAATTATTTTATATACACGGGAAATACACCAAAATATTATCCCAGAGAAGATAGGTAAATGGAAATAACACATAAGTAAGATAAACAAGTTGCGTTTAATAATACTGATAATGTAATTAACAATCAAGCTATTTAAACCGTATCCAAGGAAGGAAACAATTGAAGTAGAATATAACACATTTACAACATGTTATCAAAAGTTTATAAAACAGCCTTATTTACAGTAATACTGACGATAACTTTACACTTTCGACAAACTTTATAATACTCATATAGCACTGTTTGCTGGGATTTTGTCACTATACAGAATACATTTTTACACTATCTAGATCTATCAAACATCAAAAATAGCATAGTTTCTGATCGATAATAATAGATTCAGAGAAAAGAATTGATCTCATATGCAATCGGCTTAAAAGAATACCAATTTTAAACACTGGACAATGGATATCTTGACTTTCACAAATAAATTACAATGACTAGTTTCTTTTAAATATAAATATAAACTTAAACCTTTACACGTAAGTTTCAATTATCAAAAACACTGCACTTTGGTAAAATAAATAACTTCTTTGGTGAGACAGTTTGAATTGAGGGCTTTCAATCTGGGCTGCAATCATACGTTGTTCGAAATCTTGAGCCTTGGTGTTAAGTGACCAGATTACGTCGCCTGAAACAGACTGTCATAGCTGGGAGGTTCGGACGGCACGACTGTCACCAGTGTAGGAGGGCGAGGAGGATCCATCAAGGGAGGTAAGCGGGATTGGACAGACTGAAAACATCACAGTATAAATGCTATACTTTAATTCTAACGGTTGAAATAACAAAGCAAACTATCTCGTCTGTACATGACTATCCTAACTAAATGCATTTTTCGTATTGAACGATTATATTAAGCACTAGAGGAACGATTCCCTAAAACATTAAAAGAAATATTTTTAAAATAATAATATAACATATTTATGGCAAACCAATGGAGTGAAATGACTTACATTCTGATATGGCTGTCGGTTCGAGTCGCCTGTTGCTCCATCCACGTTTTGCAGTTTATTTTTCTCACTCGCCACAGTAAAAAGATGGGTAAAGTCAGGTCCTCTTATGTTGTACTCCGTGGACTGGTTTGAAACAAAGGTCGATAGCTCTGTAGGTCGACGTGAGCTATGTCTGCCACACTCCAACGGCTCAGGGACATCAGTCATTATGTCAATCTACGACAAATATAAAGACAAGTATAAGTAATATTGAATGAATACAAGCAGACGGGAACATTTTGATATATATATAATTTATTACCAAATAACATAACAGTTTATAGCCCATTCATCGTAAGAAAATTTGTAAGAATTAAAATACTCAATATTATTTATTATATATCTAAAAGTCATTATTATTATATCAGTTGGACGGATAATAGGATCCGTATTTAAAAAGATGTTTTCAAAAATAATGTTTTTGCCTCTTGGTATAAAACAAATATACTACACTGCTTAAAAACGCACAACCAATTATAAAGGGAATCTGAAAAGACTAACCAGCCTTATAACACTTATGCTCGGAAAATATAAAATGAATGAGCCAGTAGAAAGACGCAGTGGATGAAGGTACCATAATAATTGGTAAGTTTAAATCCATCAGAGTGTATATATACACTAAGGGTCAAATAAAAAAACCAATAATGTGTATGGGCACATTGTATAGCAATTTATGCCGAACATGATCATGCCGTGCGGGTGTCACATTTTTTCTCCTGCTGTAGGGTATTTTCCAGTTTTCAAAGTTTACTCATTTGAACGACCGTTGTCCTGTGCATATTCTACTGAACATATTTAATACGAGAAAGCTATAATTACAGAGGTTTTTCATAGAAAGATTGGTGTCGGGACATCACTTGGCTCATTTCGTGTCACCATTTTGTCACCATTAAGCAGCATCTTGACTGCATCTTTGAGATAAACCCGCGCCATGGAGAATCACCCAAAAGCTTAAAAATGCCTAGATGTGTAATGTTGGTCAAAATAAAATTTAACTAAATGTTGACATAAGAATTTTAAAAAACTTGTTAGTAAAAGAGCTGCATTGTCCTGCAGCTGTAAAGGGCCTCATTATACTGAGTGCCAATGTACTTATACAGTTGTAATTTGCCTGATGACGACCACACAATTAACGTTAACTTACCGATTACCACTACAAAATATGTATTTTAGATATTTTGGATAGACATAAAAATAAGTCATTGTCAATGACCATGCCGTCTATACTGTACACTATGGAGGTAAGACGGCGAACACTTTAATCAAATACCTTGGAGTTTGTCGGAACATCCTTCGACTCTTTCCGTATCCCTACAGATATCTCGGGGATAAATGGAACCCAGCAATAATATTACATGCAAATGTGTATTGTTAAAAAGAGGAAAGTTTGCACTAAATTCTTTCGCGGATTCACACAAAATAACTTATCAATCCGATTTCTTTCCACGGTGTGAATGGTTGAGGATGTTTCGGTATAGCCTCGGCGGTGAAAGGTCGTAATAATATGACACAAAAGTGTCAAGCATTTCACCGAATCATACCAAATAAAACAATCTACAGCGGTTCTTAACATTAATCACATCAAAACATAACACTATTTCATCTCGAATATGTTGTAACAAGAAATAAGTGGACTGCGAGTGTAATTGAAATAAAATGATGTACATCTGATGATATCATTGACGTTGAAACAAATTTCAAAGTAAATCAATAAGAGTTATCTCCCATCTCTAGCATGGTCTTGCTCCATCCGAAATTATTTCACCCAGTGAATGGCCGTGGCCCCTTCCGACATGTAAAGGATTGGTGTAAACATGTTCTGTGTATGTTCTTGTGTTGTGCTACTGGAATATGCGCCAAATTTGAGGTTTATTGACGATGCATGGGAGCCAGGCGATATCTGACAAGAGGAACTCTTTTTTTGCAGCGACCAGAGACGTATGTCGTCACAACTCCTCGTCAACCATGGACACGTCACAGGTGTAGCAGTATGTCAGATAGATTACGGCTGTGGTGGCGGAAGTTATGGAAGTATTCATGTATTGTCGTCATACTGGTTGAGTTGAACCGGACGATCTCCTTTATTCTATTTGTTAAGTCCTCATATAACATCTTACCTTGTTGAACGATTAAACATAAATCGATCTGATATAAATGTCCTAACTGTCGATCGTGGCATGATTATTTTGAGTTACCTCAAACAGTAAGGCATCAGCGGTGGTAGCGCAGCCCTATCCCATCAATGCAAACCCATGCTCCAGAGGTTGGAAAAGGATACGCCGCTAACGCCAGTCAAAATAAAATATATCTGATTTTTCTCTGATTTTTTTCTGGTGACAATAGTGCCATCAACAGTTTTTCGTCTACATCCAAATTTTATCTCCAGCATCAAATCGCGACAAAAATTTGTCCAACCAGCGAAGCCATCTGGTCATTTTACACTTTTGTCGAAGAAGAGTGACCGTAAAGGGGAATAACTCACTCCACACAATAATTTTAAAATGGAGTGTAAAATGGCCAAAACGGCTGGAAATTTGGAGTTCAGGCGAAAGACTGTTTATGGCCTTTTTGTCTCCGAAAAAAATCAGATATGAACTGTTTTTGACCGGTGTTAGCGGCATATCGATTTCCAACCTCTGACATGGGTTAGACCTATATATTGTGCTACAGCGGTGGTAGCTTTTAGAATGATTAATACACTTTATTCAGGAAGATTTTCAAGGCATGGTTGCAATGTGCGGTGCTTTGGAGTCGTAACAGTCACTTACAGGGAGCTTTAATGCAGCCGTTTTGATTGAAAGTTTGTGAACTTCGAGCAAAGTCATTTTAGGTGCATACTTACAATTGTTGTCAATGATGTGAATATATGTCCCTCTTTCAAATTGCCACCGTGTACAGGTGGTAAGTTTTGTTGAAGTTCTGTATACTGGTAGTTACTTATACCCATGTGACTTGAATACGAAAGAATTTTTGTAAAGTGTCATAATAAATGACAATTTGTCTCATTTACAACAATCAATAGTCCAACATAGAGATACAGTTTGATGTTTTGAACGAAACCTACCTGTGTTGTCTTTACGTGGTAAGGGAAATTCTTGTTTGCTGCTTGGGGTCGTGTCAAAATCTGAGAAAACAAACATACTGAATACAGAGTATTGCTACAAAACAACTGGAAAGCTACAGCATGGTCATGCCTTAAAATTGGACATAAAATTGATATCTTGGTAATGATAAGTTCAAGTGTCATTCTATTTGGGTTTAACATTCATAAAAAATAGCATATTTGGTCTCACCATAAGCCCAATGCCGCTAGGAGGGCAAAATCATGAATAGATAAGTTACTCGGGAGATGAGCTATATAATACAAGTAATCATTGGTCAGGCAAATCTTATATATTGAATTCATGCACGTCTGCCTATCTTAATATCGAATCTTTTCTGGTCACCGGGAATGAACAAACTACACAACGATAAAGTCCAATATCCAATCCAATATCCTTTCTTAATTATAAAAGCAAAGATTGTCTAATTAACAAACGCAATTACTTATAAACATGTTTTCCAATGTACACATCGTATCTATAAAATAATTTGTTGTCATACCATCTAGAACAAGTTACATCTCTTTCATGTATTTATGGCATTTGTCTTGCTGATGTACTGTGTATATACCATGATGAGAGTGTACTGTGTCACATTATTCAGTGGGAATCACAAAAAAAAAAGCTTTGTGTTCAGTTGTGTTTTTGTTCTATGAGATATATTGAAGTTTGATTGTACATAAAAGTAACAAAACTGAAATATGCGTTCTTTTAGTAACCCATATTTTCACATAATAAATAACATAATGTTACCAACAAAACCTGGCCAACAGAATTTCGGCGCATGCGGCGCAACGTGATGTGATTTTGAAACTAACTAAGCAAGGTGAAATCACACAAATTCCGAAGAATGTGTAGTCAAACAAATCTAATCATTATTAACGCAATATGACAGCTGCATAAACGAGAACAAGAAATCACATACGATAGCCAAACGGTGCTCTTCAGGTTTGAAAGGAAGATAAAGCTTTAAATTAACCCATATTGATATCGACTGAGTGTTGACAACAAATGGAAATAGCAGCAAATAGAAAATTTCTTTGTATTAATGGAACATAATTGTATAACATCGAGTCGAAGGTTTACTATAAAAAGAGATGCTGTCATTTTCACTTAGCGGAAACAACAACTGGCCACAACATCTCTACCACGAGGAGGCGCAAATATGTATTTAAATAGCAGTTAATAATGATGAATCCAGTAAATGACGTAGGCTTACGTAATGGATTGGGGTTACGTGATGTTAAACCGGACATAGAATTCATTCACATTTTCGAAATAGGTGGTGGTTGGTAGTCAATATGACAAGCTGTGAATGTCGAACGCTCAGTTTTATGAAACTTTTCAAACCTAAAGAAAATGTCTTCCTAATCAGGCCCAAACCAGCATTTTATCTATACTCAACCTTAACAAAAGCTGGTTATTCTTTTAAGAAAAAACGTCTGATTAACCCCTGTACACGAGTTTGTTGAAACCAGTAAGGTACAGAGTGCAAAATGGTTAACCATTGTTTTCGGCTGATTACAAATGGCGACCTATTAGATTTTAAGGGATAGCTTAAGCTACAAATACCACTTACAATAGTGGCCTGACTGCCTGTTCGACGACCTTGCCTAACGACTTTCTATTTTTCTTTTAATCAATTATTGAGGCTACGTTATCTAACTGTTATTTTAATGGAATTTTTTGACAATTTTCACTGTCAATGCATTCCTGGAGATGGTTATTAAAACCAAAGTATAGAAATTAAACATGCACTGTTGTAACAATATATATTTTGAACAAAGGAAGAGAGAAAAATTTGCTTGCCTCCGCCTGGATTCGAACCCGGGACTTTTGGGTTACAGGCCCAACACTCTGCCGACTGAGCTACATATATATATCTTAAGCTTTAATGAATTGATTGTTTTAAGTAAGTTTGAAGTGGATTATAAATGACCACCTTGACTACAAAGCAACTTAAATTTTATCTCAGCACTTACCAAGAAAAAAAGATAGCCAAGAAAAGCTACCAAATTCTCCACTGCAACCACACTTTTCTCTCGGACCCACAGAGCAATAGCATGCATAGAAATCAGAATAACTATCGGTCCTGCCCAAAACCTGCAAAATATTAACAAAACAATTAACTTGGGGACAAGGCGACCTTGAATTTATAGATAAAAGACAACATCTTTGCAATGTATTCATGTCTATGGCAGACCATTCTTACCATAGCCTCAGACAGATGAAACTTTGTATAGGCCTACATTTTTATTGTAGAGAAAAAAAATTCTGCTTGCCTTCACCGCGATTCGAACTCGGATCATTGGCTGGCAGGACCAGCGCTCTAACGGACTATATATAATTATATATGCAGTTTTTTAATAAAAAAAAGGCAGATAAACGAGGAAGGTTCCCAACAGGGCCAATTAAGTGGAATAGAAATGGTGTATAGGAAATGCAGGGCCTCACTTTTACTAATGAACATCAATTGGTTTGTTTGATTGGGGTATTTCATTGATATATAGATTGTCCATTTCACACTAGTAGAATAGTAGACCAACACGCTTACCATTAAACCATGGTCACGGACCTCCAGTTACAAGTTATTGTGAGAAACTAAACATGTCAGCGAAGTAAAGACTAGTGAATAATGTTGGCTCAACATCTGCCAAAGACAAAAACTACCGAATAGTTTCGACTCATCTAACACTAATATCTTACCATAGCGTGTAGAAGGCAAAGAATGGATAGTAAAACTGTCTCTTATCGGGATGGTTCTTTGTGGTGAAGAAAACGGAATAACAGAACCACATCCAGAGGATCAGCCGCAAAGCCACCAGTCCATAGCCAGCCGGACTTTCGTAAATATATAAAACCAAGCCTGGGTCAAACGCCTGAAAATTGGATGATCAATTCATCAAGTTCATGTATTCACGGAAAACTAACAATGAGGATTGTTATAAAGGTTGGAAAAAAGGTTGTTCCACAACAGCTCACACAATGAATATACTTCAAAATAGTCTGCCTTTGAATAAGTAGAAAACAGGGGCAATATAACTCTTTTAGACGCATTTTAACAAGCCAGTTGACGTACCTGCATATTTGCCACTGTGTTAAAAAAACAAAAAAACAAACAAAAACACTAACCAAGTTCTCCACGATGAATAAGGCACTGTAGGTTAAGATGTAGGCCGTCATAATAAGTAGTAGTTTGAGCTGACTGATCCTCTGTAGACGACCAACAGTGATGGTGAACCCTTTAGCCAGAAGAATCACCAATAGCAGAAACAACCATTCTCCAATAGCCCCAAATACACGACCTGTAAGTAAATTAGTCGACTAATTTAATTTGCTTTATTTCGGATAAACGTCGACTTTCACTTGTTTGATTTGGTGCCAGACCAATGGGTGATAGAATGATCTGCTCAACGTCATTGATAACAAGTAAAGGGCGACTCACCACAAGACAACAGCATGGAGATAAATTTATAATGGAAGATATTCCAACACATTAGCTTCGTGTTGCATCTCAGCTAAGAAAGCACCAGGGCAACAGAAGTCCTCCACCAACCGCTAACTCCGGCTAGTTTAGTATTTAAAATATTTAAACTTATAAAGTATATATAGAATTGTTGTATGCTTCTAAGATGTCACATGGCGATCTCAACATACCTGTAGTACATTTGTTTGTGTTGGTAAAGAACATTGATGGCTTCTTTTACTTTTTTATTTTATATTCGATGTTCGACCAATATGATATAACCCATGGCAAGCATTATAGTTGAAGGGAAACTGGGTACAAGTTACAACTCACACTACCTTAATCTGGATTCTGGAATATGAACTCACAAACGGTCCCGCAAATCGAAATGCAACACCAGAAGAGAGGGGGTAAATGTCCACCCGAGGTATAGACTATCTGGAGTGTACACTCTAGACCACTCTGTCACATGGACATGTTTGCTGGGAAAGGTGAGATTACTCAGTTTCCAAAACATCTCAACCGTAGATAAGAAACATATGCTATTTTTACTTTGTATAAATGCATATATTAAGAAAAGCATAAAGGAGGGGATAATAAGGTAGATGAAGGCAAAATGAAGTATAATTCAATAATATAGTATGCTTACCAACGAATTTTGTTTTTTCTTGAGGAATCCCAGTTTGTCCATACTTCCCGTTAGCCACACTTAATAAAAACAGCGACATGGTCTGGCACACTAATGAAAACATGTACAGCTTGTATGTACTGTGGAAAAGTTGCTTCATTCTCAAGGCATCTGAAAATAAAAAATATTCTTTTTGAGATAGTGCAGCAAGTGGTGTGGTTAAAATAGTCCAATATAGCGATGTCCACTTTCAACATATAATACTAGACTCTTAATCACAACCGTTGCTATTAACTGTCTCAAACACATTTATTAACCAAGAGATTTGTGGTATTATACATCAATTATTTAACAAATAAACGTATTTATTTCAAGACTGCGTTTGAGCTAAGTTATCAAATACTTACTAGCAACTGCAATGGAAAAGCCCAACACCACCAGACAAGCAATGAAAAACGCCATGTGATTGGGAAATATGTCTGAAAAAGGTTGTAAGAAAGAAAATGAACTAAAAACTATTGTTCTTAATTTAAAACTTATAAAATGTAAAAAGAAGTTATTGCTAATCTATGTGTCTGTCAGCGCTTTGAGAGTAGATCACGTCATGTTATTTGCGATATTTCACACGATTCATTCCACTTCCCGATACAGCCCACATTCTTTATAGTTCTAATATAGACGGAAAACTAATATCAGTAATATGGGGCCTGGCTTCAAGTTAATACACTTTTGAACAACCGGCCCATGATGCCTATTCTCCCGTTCAGTCACACTGACATATACTCGTTCGAGAAAAACAAGTCAAGAACGAATACTTTAATTTAAAAAATGGATTTGCCCGTATCCAGAATTCATAAGATAACACAAGCTCTGAAAGAAGACTTGACACATCAACACTCCACTTCAAACAGCTTGTCCAAATAAACCCTTCTTAATATATTTCCCCCCACGGTATCGCCTTTGAAATGGCTACTTGTGACGCATGTAAAACCCATAGAGTTTACTAAAAAAATCCATCTTCTTGTTTCCCACAAATTGTATATCAATGAATCGGCTATCCAAATCAAAAAGTCGCCGAACCGTAAAACATTTAGTTCCATTTATAAGAGCACATATCTGGCTGACGTCCTTTAGGTTCTCGGTGATACTGCCGTCGCCGTCACATGACCGAAACAAGGAGAATTAGCAAATGAGACAGCGGTCGTGTGGCGGCGAAGGCCGTATCACAGAGAACCTAAAGCACAATCCGCCAGACCATGCCTAACGTACAGCCCGCTTGGTCATAACCCTAGTACCATTTTGAATGTCTAAATGTAGTGATATCCACTAAAACGGCGAAAATTGTGCGGTCGTAGCAAGACAAACTACAGCTGGATTATGCTTTGATGTCATTCAGCTGTAGATCAATCCAATTCCCTTTTTTTAAAGATACCAGTCACCCCAATCAAACAAACAAACAAATTATAAAGATATTAACAAGTTTAATTATTTTTAAATGAATTAAATTGTTGACCTACGTAACACATTTTCAAATTTGTATGCACCTAGTGGCTTTTTGTAAAAGTAGCCCCTTCGTCACTTCCTGGTAAGACAGTAATGGTGTGGATTTATCCCAAAGGTCCCAGTCTGCGTTAAAAAGCTAGATGGTACTTGATGGTTACAAAATGCCGCCAGACACGCACTCTTGTAAACGGAAGTAGATGTTTTCGGTTCAGCGACTTTTTTTATATGGATAGTCGATTTGTTTATATGAAATGTAATTTTTGTAAAACAAGAGTATGGCTTTTTAGTAAGCTGTATGGAATCGTCCGTAACTGATATACCTGCAATTATAGGCCTATACAATATGAAGATAGGTATGGGGAATTCTGTTTTAAACTAGCGTAAATATATTAGCTATGGAATGTCTTTGTCTTATAAAATATACATTTCACAGTATAAACTTACAGAATTCGTCAGCAGAATATTCCTTGTGCAGGAAGTCCTGTCCATTCGTCATCCAAATGGTGTAGTTCAAATACAATCCCTGCAACAGGTTATTATATTTTAATAAAAAGATGTACTTGTGACATTCAAAGGTCCCTTTGATTGATCTTGTTCTTACGCCAAACTTGAGTTTAATTCGAGCATATATCACTGCTTGGCAAGTAAATAAACAATATTGGACGTCACTTGCAACAAAGATAAACAAAACGTCATATACTCCAAGTTTTGTTTTATTTCAACCATACGGTTTCAATTTATGATAAAATTCAATACTTCGTTATTTCTGGAGTCAGAATTTGTTAAAACCGGTCAACCATACATAAACAGAGTATATTGATTCAATACATTAATGCTTGTTTTACTCCGTAAGTTGTACTTGTTGAGATTAATTTCACACATGTAGTTTATTGTGTTGTGTTTCTGTGTGATTTCTGAGACACGCACCTTTTCGAATCCACAGTGACTTACGGCAAAGAACCACCATCTCTCCCGGGAGGATTCAAACTTTCGACCACCTCGACATTTGTAAGTCAATTTCCAGCCCGTGTCAGAAGAGTTCACTAATTTACATCCAGACCAACTGTATGCTGTTGATAATGTGATCACTTGGTTGTTTTCTGGGCGCAGAACCGATTCTTTTTGAAAACAATTCTGGTTCAATAAAAAGTAGTAAATTAAATGATTTACCGTATTATACACAATAGACAAAATTTTCTTTCTGTACATTCAAAATAGACAATATGATCTACAAAACTAAACACATAAACCAAGACGGTTATATTTAATATTGAGCATAAATAAGATATATGGTACATAATTTGATACTTTAAAAAAAGAAAAGGAACTGCCAATTGTATAATCTTCAGATATTGGGCATATGTTGATACTGCAAAACAGAGCACATAAACTCTTGATTGTGTAGAAAAGAAAAACATCTGTTTTGACTAACATTATACTGCACTAAGAGCATAAATCCTGCTTGCTTAATCATTTCACTTAACGGTTGTTACATTCGCTAAAATCCAAAATTATTTTAGGTAGCTAGTACATAACTAAATATGGCCATTTGAAATGTATTGCTATACGTACCGTATCTGTTTTGTAGACTGACTGCCACTGGGTGGGCTCATCGAAATACAGCAATACATTTTGAACGCCATATTCCTGAAACCAAATGAACTTGAGGTGATCTTATGGTAATACTGAATTGTACCAAGTAACGAAATTAGAATTTATCAGTCAGTTCTCAATTTTCAATAAAAATTAAAATGTATTTTAAACGTCGAGTTGTGTTGTATATATACAAGCTTGAAGCAGCAAATGCTTTTAGGAAAGCAACAATGACATGAACCAAGAATGCTACAAACCAAACAATTGAACATTTGTTTTTCCTACTGGTATTATCACCATTTGTTTGTTTACGATTAAATAATCTTAAAACTAATTTGGATTCCTGGTCGTAACGTTTGTGCTTTTTTCGTATCTGCTGTTGCGACAAACGAGGTTTGATATACATGTACATGCATACATGACAAGGTGCTAACGACAATCGGACATACATGTATACACGGGAGTATAAAGGTAGACTGCAGCGTGTCATATTCATTAAATAATTATTGTTCCAAGAATATTATTCATAACTATACCTACCGCTGGGTAATCGAAAGTAAATCTGAACTCCCCATCACTGGATAGAAAACAAAATCGGGTAACAAATTCCCAGTCCTGAAAAAGATTGTAAAGTCAATTCTTACATAAAGCTGTTCAGTCATGTATGCATTGTCCGGTTGATTGTAACGCGTGTGCTGTTAATTTGGGGTTGTACTAAACTGCCATACATTCCCGGTGGAGGCAAGCAAATTTTTCTCTCTTCATTTATTCAAAATATATAATGTACAACGTAACAAGTCTACATTAACATCTGTCTTTGCTCAATAGGCTGGCCGGCGACGGTGGTTCAGTGGTTAGCAAGTCTGACTACTGATCCTTCTTTGATGTGCCGCTCAAATTATCGATCCCCCTTAATTGTCGACCTCAGTATATGAAGTGGTCAGTCACCCGAGGTGGCTCCGCCAATCGCGGGGGTGGGTTTTACGGCGTCTTCTCACGGTTTCCCAACGCAAAACGCGAAACAATCATGTAATTCCAATGGTAATGTTGGTGTGCATCGACTTTATGAGGAAAAAACTTGTACGTTCTAAACTCCCCCCTCTCGTGTCTGTTTCTGCCCACCCACCCACCCGACCCCCACCCCTCCCTTCAGAGTACTG
>JAQQZZ010102085.1:0-16325 GCA_030265115.1 Mopalia vespertina
AATACAATACATATCTTGATATGGGCCTCACAATACAATACATATCTTGATATGAGCCTCACAATACAATACATATCTTGATATGGGCCTCACAATACGATACATATCTTGATATGGGCCTCACAATACAATACATATCTTGATATGAGCTTCACAATACAATACATATCTTGATATGGGCCTCACAATACAATACATATCTTGATATGGGCCTCACAATACAATACATATCTTGATATGAGCCTCACAATACAATACATATCGCGATATGAGCCTCACAATACAATACATATCGCGATATGAGCCTCACAATACAATACATATCGCGATACTACATGTTCTTGATTCAGGCTTCGCAAGCATAAAAATCTCAAATTTTTATGGCAAATTAAAACAGCTTGGTTGGTTTGTTTGCTGAATTGATTGTTCTGTGAAATAAAGTCATAAGAGGATTCAAATAATATATATTTTGAATGCCTCCACCAGGATTCAAACCCATTATACATCATTATGTGGTATCATGATACAGGGCTATATAATATCGTATCGTCGGCAAAAGTATGGCGATACAATGATATATCGGTGTATCATTACACCCCTAGCCGTAGTGTGGCTTTCTAGTGTTGCAGTAAACAGCTGTCATATAAGTGAGAAACCTGCAATCAATCTTCTTGGGTTTCCATAAGACAACCGGAAAGCAAAATCGTAAAATATTGAAATGCCTTTGAGTACTACATCAAAAAGTAATGGCCAATGTTGTGTTGGTAACTTGTATTCTGTGCTACAATAAATCTTATAATATTGATAGAGATGGAAATTCAAATCCCAGTGGAGGCAAGCAAACTTGTTTTCTGTACATTAAAGCTTTAAAGTGTATGATACCAAACATGATGGGGTTTTGTTGTAGAAAAAACTGCCAAGAGCCCACCTATGTTTGCCCGTGCAGATCTGCTGGCCAACCAGATTGAAATCATCAATGTGTACTGTCGAGAAGCAGAGTATCTCGGAGACGTCATGCACCGACCACTTCTGAATCTCCTAGACAACATGATACAAGCACATACCTACATACATCCAAAGTCGCTGTTTTCAGGTGAGGTCTGATTATATGATGGAGCACCAAACACTCAATAAATATCTAGAAATTTAATAGACACGTGTTGCTTTCAAAACTGTTTCAAGCTTTTCAACTTTTAAATTTCTTTTATTTTATATTTATCATGATAGTTGAACAGGTGGAGCGTCTGGTGGCGGAGATCATTTGTGTGCTTATTTTGGTTATGATTTATTGCCAGGGTATTAACTTGGTTTCATTTTTAATTAATTTATAATCTGGCACCGCATGATCCCTGGATGGAATAAACATGTAAATGTGTAAAATCCAACTTAAACAAACAATAAGGTTGGCAGACCCTAAATATGAGTGAATTAATCTCAAGTGAGATGGAAAATCTATAGTAATGCAAGCAGAGGAATTTCTAGAGTCAATTTGGTTCCGGAAAAAGTATGGACGTCCAAAATAAAAAAAGCCCAAACTGATGTCAATGTTTAACTATTTACATAATATCTGTGTTTAAATCAAAACTAAAAAGCGGGTAGATAACCGTGACTATGGACTGAAGAATTTGGGTAAGGAACCTAAAAGATTTGTTAAGCCCAACTTAAACAAACAGTTAGGCTGGCAGACCTTCTTTTTAGGAGTGAAATAACCTCAAGTGAGATGGAATATCCAATCAAATATGTTGATCTGTATTACATAAATGTTTCATTCACCTTTTTGTTTGTATACATGCATGTTTATGTTTACATTTTCAGACACGATTAAAACCTCAATTCACGAAACAGCCACAAACTTCATGGAGTTATTGCCCATGTTTTCTCGTCGACTGAACCAAAGAGAGTATGATTTTATCCTTGTATCTCCTGTTAAGAAAAGGATCCTACTGAAAATGTTATGTATGGGTAAGATATCTTTATCTTTTTACCAGGTTTCCTCATGGTTTTCCACCTTAATTAGGCAAGGAACCGTGTGAAGTGGACAATCCATCGTCATATTAGTGAAATACCCTAGTATATGACATTAAACCCCAATCAAACAAACAAAGTTGACAATTCATCATCATATAGATGAAATACTCTTGACTTCGATGGTACACTTCATTCAAACAAACAGACAAATCTTCTACACGTAATCATAACACATTAAGTTAGATAGTTTGGGGTTTATTGCAGCACAACATAATTAATAGTGCTCACTAATTTGTCTTTTGTGAATGCTCTATGGCATTAAAATAGAAGTTTATATACATTTTCGAGTATGTTAGACTATATGAAGAGCTCTTTTCTTAAACGCAATAAACGCCAAATAAAAACAAATCAAGTTACCTCTCTGAAACATCCAAGAATAGGTTTGTACCCTACTTGGTGTATTTGGCTTTTCATGAAACGGTTTAAATCCCCTTAGATTAGGTAGGTCATTCTGTGCATTCAATGCGAAAATCCAATAAGAGCCCAGCTACAAAATGCCATTTTATCGAAGTAGTGAAAATTGATTTGTTGCGTTTTGAAAAGAGCTTTTCATTTATTTATTTATTCATGCCTCTACGAAGAATCAATGCTTCCCCTGTAAATATTTATCATTGATTTATCATTATCTGTATATATTTATTGCATTGTGCTGGACTTCGATATTTGACAATTACACATTGTACCTTTGTTTGTTACAGCGATATTTCTAAATGGAAGAGCTGAAAAGGTAGCCAAGAAGAAAATGATACTGAAAGCTCAGTCTAAATTATGGCAGGAGAGGCCTGAGATCAGGGAGTTTGAAGGTCAGTTACCAGCAGAATATCTTTGACTTTAATACTACTATATGTCGTTATTTGATGGGATGTTTTATGGCATGGGATTGTCTGTCCACTTGATGGTTTTCAGCTGTTAGCTGGAAAACCCCTATCAGATTATGATAAAAGTTCCTTTGGCATGACATTGCATTGGATTGATTTTGGTATATATCCGCCACGTAAGTCTTATCAAACTTAGTCAGAGCATACCGTGTGGCATGCGGTTATATATGGGATTACCAAGGCCTATGTCTGTCTACAAGTGGTGCCACATGGTGAAAAATTAGGTTTCAGATCATTGAAAATAGTTCCGGGGCTAGTTGCTCGAAAGACGATTAGCTGCTGGTGCAGTAGAATAACAGATTACTCACAGCTAGCAATAGATTACCTCACAGAAGGCTCCTTCAAGCGTGTAGAATCGGCTTCTCAGTGACAAAGAATCAGAATGTTTCTCTTTTCATTATTACAGATATTTCATTGTTTACAGTGTTCTTATATTTATGCCCGATATTCTTACCAACTGGATGGACTTCATCTGAGGTTGAGGATAAAAAAATATAAAGGTCTTCATAAGAAATAATTTATGATTTTGTTAAAGTGTTGTATTTTTAATTTTAGAGCCAGATTGTTATTATGAGGATATGTATCCTCCACCTCTGGAGGAGCCAGCTTGTCGCCCTGACTCCTCAATGTCGGAGGATGAGAATGACCTCTTAGAAGATGATGTCAAGGGTTATGACCTTTTCTCCGGAGGAGTGCTGATGATGCCCTGTACTCTCCCTACTGAATTAATACAAGTCAGTTTATTTTGAATGGTTTTGTTGATTATTTCACTTTCAGTCTATTAAGTGAGGTGTTATGCACATTTTAGTCCGGTTGTTTTGCCCTGAGCATTAGGTTGTAGTGGCTGTGCTGTTGAGGTATCCTTGGAGTACTGAACCCCTAATTGTACCTCTCATGGGTTTGAGACAACCGTTCCAACTACTGTACCCTTAGTACATTTTGATGTATATTGATGGGTGGTTTTAAAAATCCCTCTTCTCAGTTTCCACCAATCACTGGCCTCACATTCATCACAATAGTGAAATATCCTTGAGTACAGTATGTGATAAATGCCAAAGGAATGGATAAAGAGAGAATATAAAAATACTTTTTGTGAGACAGCATTCAACATTTTATTTAGAATGGACTATGATAGTTATTAAGCTGTTTAATAACAACAAGAGTGATATAGTACGAGTGATACGTTACCAAATCAGCCTGTAATTTAAGTTCTAATTTAAACACTATGTTGTCCCTCTTGTACTGCATGTTTTCTTCTTAACGTATGTTATCTTGTATAGCAAGCTAGTACTACATCTGAAAAAAGAATAATCATATCATGTGCCTGCTTTTGACGTAAGATAAAATATCAGTGAGAAATCAGACAGTGGTATATAACCATACTGCACAATTAATGTTAGCATCTCTTCCTGACCAGGTAAATGATGGCCCAGCAGAGATTTTACCCACTGATGGTGAGGAATTACCAGCTTATTCCCTGATTGATCTTGGGTAAGAACATAACATAGCTAGTGGACTTTTGGGAAGGAGCTTCCTGTTGCCCTGGTGCTCTCCCAACCTCAGGGGCAACATGAAGCCAATCTGTTGTGTGTTTTGTTGTGTACTGTTTTCAGTGATGTCGAGGGTGGTTTCATTTACTCATTGGTAGAGTTGTCACTAATCTACCTTTGTGCGATTCGATTATTTTTTTCTGTTTTTTTATTATTCTGATTTGCAAGGTAGCAGCCTATAGATGCTACAATGCAATGTACACGATACTAGCCTAAAGGATGTTCTGTCAGCGATTGGCCACAACTGCCAAATCAAAATTTAAGTATCCAGAATCGTGAACTGAGAGGTGTGAATTGCCATTTATCAACATTGCAATTAAGCACAACAGCCCTACTCAATGAGCTAACCCGCCGTCTTATAAGTGAAATACCTTTAAGTAGGAAGTTTAACCCTAATCAAACAAACAATGTATTGTGATAATTGTTCATGTAGTCATGGAAACCTTCTGATGAGTTCATCTAAAACCCTGATTTTATCCTGCAAAAATTATGGAAAAGGCCTGTTGTTTCGTGAATTTCTCTGTGCAAACCCTGATTTATCACCATGTAAAATGGTTATCATAGCGATAGTATTGCCACTGTCTCAAATGCTGTGCTGACTGAAGACCCCCTTTCAAAGATTAAATTTCATCCCTTGGTAAAATTTTGGGATTCCAATTGTTCAGTCACACAGCCATTATATCATATTTACTTAATGATTTGGGAAATTGTAAAAGTGTTAATAGATGTGTCGACAACAAATCTTTCTCATCTTGTCTGTTAATGCATTTAACCATTTTAATAGGACTAAAATTTAATCTCCATGTTAAATCTATGTTACTGCATGTTTTCAGACCTGATGAGAGGACAGATCAGCAATCCGCAATCGTGGGGACACCTACCACTTCTCATCAACAAGGAGAGGATAACTTTGGATTTGTTGAGGAACACCCAAGGGGAGATAATTTCGAAACAAAGGCAGATAACTCTGTTCATCTACCTGAACAAGTTGTGTCTTATGATGAAGTGGACCAAAAACCGAAAGGCAAACAGAGAAAGAAATCCAACAAAAGGAAGAATTAATTAATATCTCTTCTTACTCTCCACAAAACTGTGATATGATAATTTGACTAAAACGTGAGAATATCAATGTTAGAAAATACACAAACAACTGGATTGTACTGGCCAGATTTATTGTTTGTTAAAAGCCTTTATTGTGGATGAAATCTAGCCCAGGTATTAGTTCCTTCATCAATGTCCTCCAGGGGTTGAGCTAACTTTTAGCATGTAACCAAGAACCATACAGGTTAAACCATTAAATAAAGATTTTCCAAAGATAGTATACCATACAGGGACACATCAAGTGTCTTAGCTAGGATTGGAAATCTGCCTGTCAAAAATTTCCATTTTTCCTATCTTTTCCATGTTAAAATTCAGAATTTCTGCCGGTCATTTTAACTATTTTTAGAAATCTGCCTGTCTAAAATGACAGGTGGACGGGTCGCTAGCTTAGACTATGGACTGTCACACATTCTTCTTTATGGACTTCCTTCGGCACATAAACAAGATGTCAGTCACTGCAGCCAGCAGCTTAACTTGAACTACGTTATGACTGCTCCTTGCTCAAGTTTCACCCATGCATGTTTCATAGCTTTGTACACTCATTAATTTACTTGTAGGCTCATGAAGAGTGTGCAAGGACTGTAAACTCTGGTACACACTTTCTCACGAGACATTGATAGAGGAACGAATCCACATCTTGTTAACAAGGCTATGTAAAAGTCTATCACAAACAGAGGGCTTCAGCTTTTCTTGTATGTTAAGAATAGCAATATGTAAAACATGTATTTCCAATTAATTTGTATTCCGTCCAAAGATTTTTACTGAGCTGATTCATTTTATGCTGAAATTTGTCCTTTTTCATTGAATCAAATTTCAATTGACAGCTTCGTTTTTTAATATTTTTACTTTGTGGTTTTTGATGAAATTTTGTATCTTTACATGCACTCTTTGGTTGATTTTATTATACATTATTGATACATTTCTTGATTTTGTTATACACACTTATATTGCAGATTTTATTTGTTTGTTTATGAATACGAAAACAACTACAACATATACATAAACATGTATAGGAAAGTTGTAGAGATCTGGTTTCAATCAGATTTAGCTGAACACTAATTAAAGTTCCTTCCTGTGAACAGGTGTACAACCAAGCTTTCTGGATTACAGATTTGTTTGAAGGGACCTCTCCCACTTTCAACAAAAGCGATGCCAGGGCATCATCGTTGTTAAAGTTCAATGCTATGAATATGGGTACTCCCAGTCCGGCATCCAATAAAATGCAAAACATCATGTGACCTGGAGTACACTGAAACAACTCAAAATAAATGAACTGTCAACTTTTCTACATGCAATAAATGTCAGTATTATAGTAACCGTGTTAGATTCTTGAAAGTGTGCAAACACTTTTATTTGACAAATCCTTGTTTTGACCAGTAATCCTTGGAACTATTGGGGATTATTGAATCAACCTACTGAAATATTTTTGAAGGTTATTTGAATGAAAACAATTGCTTATTGTATTCAAATTTTTTTGCAATAAAACCCAATAAATTTTTCACACTGAATTGTTCTTTTTTTTTTTCCATAAAGAAATTATGTATAAATGCCATCTACAAGTTATTACTTGTGTATGCCTGGTGGTACTCTTCTTAGCAATGCAGGAATACCAATTTCCAGCATAGCTTAACAATCCACATTTTATGGTTTTAAAAGTGTCAATTATTGTTGGAATACACCACATTCGTAAACAGACAATCAATCAACACCGTCTACCTGGTTCCTCATACTCACATGTAAGACAATATGTTACAGAGTTATGCAAGGTGCAAGGCAAAATATGTTTTTAGTACCTTTCCAAAAAATCTTAATTTTAGTTTTACAGAAAATGATTTAATTTACTATTCGACAGCTTTTTGATGCCACATATTAAATATTTTCATCCTTAATTTGTTTTTTCTGCAAAAATTCAGAAAGTGAGACATTTTCAAATAAATGTTAAAATTGAATTTAAAGATAATATTAAATATTTGTAGTATAACAAGGGGTTCTCTGTGGAAATTGAGTTTTTGTTGAATTCTGTGCCTATATTTGGCCCCTAATAATGTCTTGCTATAAATCCATATGCTAAAACCCCATTGTAGAATATAGTTGAGAAACTCTTTTGACTCTCTTCTCCAAATTTTAAACTCCAATTTCTCCCATTGTTAAGTGTGGTCGGAGGCTTACTATAATGATACGAAGGTTTTTTGATTGGGGTTTAACTCAAGAATATTTCACGTAGTTATATTTTGACGGATTGTCTACTTCACATGGTTCCTTGCTTAATTACGGTGGAAAACTGTGGGGAAACCTGGAAAAAAAACACCCCCGTGATTGTTAGAGCCACATTGTATGGCTCACTCATATACCTTTAGTGAAATGAAATCTGATCCAAGATCTTAACAGGCATAAGCTACAGATCAAGATTGATGCTGATCTGTGAATATGTTTTCCAATTCACAAAACTCTTGTGAAGGATGGAAAGTCCACTGGTAGGATATACTGATTTCACATTCCTGAGTCAACTCTAATGTGGAGAGATTTTTTCATTGTTATAACAAAAATTGACCTAATAAATGGCTATGCAAACAAAACAACTTACCTCTAGAAATATCTGTTAAATGTAATATTCTTGGCTATGTAATACAGATAACAAAACACAAAGTTCTCTGTTCATTCCTTGATTTTTATTTGTCCTCTAAATCACAGACAATTTTCTAGCCTTTAAGTTAACTATTAATTATGAATTATCTCCCTTTGCTGAGCTAAGTTGATACCAGCTTACAGACTCTGGTGTCAAAGAAATGTGGAATCAAGGGAGACAAGTCCATTTTTATAACTGTTATTCTGTAGCCAGCTAACAGTCAAAATTAATGGTCCATATTCGTCAGATCTGACTGCATTTAACATCATAGGTGAAATAGAAACAAAGTAACGTGCATTAAATAGTTTGTATAAGGTTATCTATCACATTTCTTTCACAACAACAACAACGACTCTATAGAGGAAATTCATTAGGATTTAACACTTGCTACAACTGCTACAATAATACATTAACATGAAAATTTTTTGAGGCTTTAAAAAAAAAAAACAGTACATATTGTAAAACATTGTAGGCTCCACTAATACACTCAATTCAACTTATTATTACACTTATGGGAAATGGGGGAGGGGTATTATTTATTTTACATTTGCTTATTTAAATGTTTATTATAGATTTGATGATAGTATTCTGTTGTCATATCACACAGCGCCTTATATCCCATATCTCAACCAGCACTCCTCTGATAACACACTAATGTATTTATAGATACAGAAGATTAGGTTGAACATTGGGGAAAGGTTCACCAGTCCAAAGGGTTCACTAGTTTGATTTTTTTCCTGCAATATAATGTTTGAATAATCAAGATCTAATTGTGATAGTTACATGTAACAAGGGATGGGTGGTTCCTTACCCAGTCTACATGTTAACAGTCTTGCAACTGGATTCCTGGTTGGAATTAGAAGGACATGGATTGGTTGAGAATTGTATACGGTAAGCATTACTATAATGTTCATGGTTTGATAGTAACTCAAATTCCCACGTTTCAGTTTTCACAGTTGGGCTAAATAAAAATTGATGACTTAGCGAATGAAATAGCAAAAATGTCAATAAAGAGTGTAAGGAACAATTAAATAATTGTTTTTGAATAGTATGAAATAACAGAGATTTCATTGATTTGATTGATTGGTGTTTTATGCCGTGCATTAAGGGTATTTCACTTATAGGACGGCACTGTATACCAACAATAATTGACACCAACACAGACAAGATGTGAAGTCTTTCAATAAAGTTGGAAAGTTAATTTTCCTCTGGTGAAAAGTAAAGACAGCATTGCTACTCTTTTAAGGAATTGCCCTTAGCCAGAGGGCCCAGCCAAGATTACAGAATATGTCTGAGTGGTAGAATTCACAACAGATACAATATATACTCTTTTCTAAACTTCTAGGTCAAGCAAACTGGTACTAGTGACTCGTTGGATGTGTTTCTTGATTAGATTTTTAATGCGTACTCTAGGGTATTTCACTTATATGTCAATGGATTGTCCACTTCATACTATGCCTTACTTAATTTGGTGGGAAACAGTGATCAAACCTCACAAAAGCCACCCTCACGATTGCAGGAATCATATTGTGGGACTCTTATATACCCGAGTTCGACAGACAGACTCGAATAAAGATCTAAGTAGAATCTGAAAGCTGATGTGCTTGCCACTAAACCACGGCGCGCAGCCTGCCATTATGATTATTGAACCATTGACTAGTGCTCACTTACTTTAGATTTTTGTTTCTTTTATGGGATAAGCGAACCTTTGGACTAGTGTACCTTCAGACTGGTGGGTTGTTCCCGAACATTGTACAGTTGGGAGAGCCACTTGGGTTTGTATACAGTCACACACTGTCAAATGACACCATTGGTAATCAACTATTCTCTGCATTGAATTTGACTTCGTATAATCAAGTGTATGTAACATCTCTTTCTCTCTCTCACACACAAACATACAAATTGCACAAAAAGAATGCTAAATTAAACAATTCGGAATATATAAACAAAAGGAATGTGAAAAAAATGTACTCTAAAGTACAGCCAATAAACAAAAATGGAATTTAACATGTGTAAATATTGCGAAATTTGTAGTAATATGTAATTTACTGGAGATGACAGAATCCTGATGTAGAAAGAAATGTTGAGACAAATATAGTTTCTGGAAGCTTCAAATATACAAATAAACGAAAAAATATCCAATGTCTCCAAAAATAACAATAGTAAATTGTGATATAGTCTAAGTAGAAAGATGGCCTATTTTTGAAATGCTAAAGAAATGAACACAGTCGATAAATGAATATTAAAAAAAAAAAAACACAAAATATTTCAATATGCACGTATTCAAAAATGAGAAGATAAAAGTGTGTCAAAACATTATGCGTCCACAACCAAAAAGAATATATTAACAAATAAAGATAAATACACAAATAAGCTGTTGAGCTGCTCGTAAGAAATTACCCCAAACAAATATATACAAAACAAAGCACTGTTTGAATCTGTTTGTTTGAGAAAAACAAGTCTTGTACTTAATACAGCTCCCTGTTAATCATAAACCAGTGCATGCCAAATAAGGTCAGCGTTGAGCAAGTTTCTTTTGTAAACTTCACTTTTTTGCCAAACAAAGTACGAATCTCTTTTGCTAAAGTCGAAAATACTTAATTGTTAATATTGTCGATTACACCGAAACACCTCAAATATTCATGTGTGCCATTTTCACAGAATGGCTTAAGTTCAGTCTTTTGCAGAATCATTACTCAATACCGAAACACACTGGCTAATTCATTATGCTACACTAAACTCTTTCATTTTTTTTCCACAATAGAATACATTACTAGATGTTCAAAATGTATCAGACACAAAGGGCCCGGCCAAAATGTTAAAAGAAAGCTCTAAGTTTAGTGAACTTCAACACGGTGATGTCACTTTACTGTCTCAGTTAGGTGAACTCGAAAACAAATAGCGAAAATGGCAGAATCTCTGATTTTTGTTAACTGGACCACAATGTCTCCTACATGATGGTCCATTTTAATTAATTGGTTTAAAACTGCTAGGGGTCAACTAACAATGATGCTACTTTCATTTCTATATATTCATACGTATAACAATATTGAAGGAATTGTACAGGTTCTGTGGTGAATAAGTGTTCAACGTGACAAGAAAATCAGGGAATAATACAAACAATTCCATTTCTTCCATGTGCAGTCTTTAATCTAAACCTTCAAGTAAAGTTGTTTGTCAAGAACAGTTATGACTTACTTATATCATTGGTCCAAAATAGTCTAGGGAAGTATTTACAATGTTGCAAGCATTGTGATATCAGGATAAGCAGACTCAACAAATGACAAATAATTTACCAAAACATGGAATGAGAAGAAGTCCCAACAGGTTATATATATATAGATATTTTTTGTTTTGTAAAAAAGACTTTTAAATAATCTTGAAACATAAAAAGTGACTTTTCTAGTTCATAAAGAGAATTTAAGTCAGATGTTTCTAGAATAAAGACGGTAGGCCTATTATCCTTTAATACGTGTAAATATTGTTATCTTGTGTTGTTCCAGAATATACACACACTACTAACATAATGGATTTCCCAAATAAAATGTTGAAATGAATCAAGTTCATCTTTATAATATGAGGCTCTAGAGCAAGTGTTCTAAGAAAACTGTTAAGATAGGAAATACATAGAGTCCATTCTCTAAAGGTCATGACATTTGACCCCTGGTGACCTCAAAAACCTCAAGCAGCAGATGATCCTATTCTCAAAAGTCTTGACTTCCTTAGATAAGTTTTAGCTCTGCTGGGTTTCTGATTGGTGTAGAGCAGATGAGTGGGCGTAGAGTAGGCGGGACTTATGCGGTTAGCATTGACAGCCGCTGTTCTGTGGGTTTGGGTTCTCTGTAAGACGTGTGCCGGTCTTTTGACTGCTAACAAGTGTGGGGTCAGAATCCAAGCTCTCGGACATCTTGTCACAAATGATATCGACAAGCCGCTCAAACACAGCCTTCACATTGATGTTCTCTTTCGCTGAGGTCTCAAAAAATTCAAGTCCTGAAAAAATAACAGAAATAAAAAGATTCAGTTAAATCCACATTTACAATTCATTTATTTTCTTGGTCTGCATGAACACTTGTTAGACAGAATTAAAGTTTATAACCTTAAACAGCTTTACTGATGGCATAACGGACTACGTGGTGTTCACAATTATGATTGTTGGTTTTGGGTTTTACACCATACTGGAGATTATTTCACTCATATGACGCCCCAATTTATAAAAAAAAACAATCCCCTAGATGCCACTGGCAACAAACAAAGACACGACAATCACAAGGCACAAAGACTCAAAGACATCACAAACACTTCTGCTTTGTGAGAGCACCAGGGCAACATGTTTATTTGCTTGTTTCAATGGGGTTTAACATCTTACTCAAGGGTATTTCACTTGTATGATGACCAATTGCCCAGTTCACACAATTCCTTGCCTAAGTATGGAGGAAAACAAAAAGGAAAAGAGTGACCAGTTCATATCAGGTCCACAGACAGATTTGAACCCAGTAGCGGTACATCGAAGTAAGATTAGCAAGCAGACATGCTACCAATAAACTGCGGCAATCTGAAGAGCCATCCTTAATGCTCACATGTTTAACATAGTGCTCAAGGGTGTATCAGCTAGATGATGGCAGAGTACAAGACAGAAGGACAAAGGTACTGTGCATGATACCACAGCAGACTGGCTTTCTCTTGTCCTTTAACTCAGAACACACCTCTAAATAACACAGTATTAAAAACTATTATTAAAAAAGTAAACCACTATGATGATACTCTTTTTCTGATAAGTGATCATGTTGAATTTCAATTGTTGTTTTTTTTGGGTAGTTTGTTTGTTTGATTGGGGTTTAACGCCTCACTCATTCACATGATGATGTGCCCGCCAAATGGGTGAAGGAAACCACCCTCCACAGGCCTGGCAGCAAACAAAGACATCACAGGACAAAAACAGAACAATCACAGGATGCAATAAGACAACATCATAAACAGATCGGCTTCATGTTGCCCTTTAGCACCCAGAGCACCAGCGCAACAGAGATCTCCCTTCCAACTGCTCGCCTAAGTCAAGGTAATGTAAGACATAAAGAGGAAGAGATATAGGTGACAGCTGGAACATGGAGCTGTTTTCATATTTCCTTTATAATATAGACCAGTGTATTGACTGGTAAATACATGTATCTATCACATGATGTCTGTATATAACCATCTGGCACCATGGTATATTAAATACAGCATTACCCAGACCTCCTACTTTAATCTACATAACAAATGTGTCTTAAAAAGGCAAATATAAAATTAGGTCAAGGAATGTTCAAAAGGATAAAAACAACACTTCATCTGAAGGAAACAATTGTTTATTGCGGACTGTTACACACTGAACTAATTACAAAAGTTGGCCAATGCCAATCTCCCTCGTCACGTTGTCGTCCCCTTTTTTTATAAACTCATGGAATTAATCTATAATGATCTGAAAAGTTTTTGAATTTTGTATTCTTGACCAGAAGGGAACCTACTTGACCTAATCAAATTTTGCATTTGTGAGAAAAGTGAAACTATTCACAAATTGTGCATTTAAGATTAAAAGTAAAACCTTTTGACTTCATTACATTATGCAAAGAGTAAAAGTTTAAATCCCAAACCAACAACTATATCCTGAAACAACATCAATGTTTGGACCTCCACCAGGTGGGGGAAACATACCAATATATACGGATTATGGGATATTACATTTAAACACAACACTTATTGCTTTTAAATAGTTTAAACATATGCTGCTAGGAAACATCAGAGCATTTATAATAATGACCCGCGCCAGCAAAACAAGGACTAAGTCACAAGTCATTGTATTGACTATTGAGCTGTCAAAAAGGTATACCAGTGTAATATAAAGACTGTAGCGAAAATAAACTCCTTAAGTAATCCTCTTTTAAATATATACATGTAAGTGCATTTATTCATTAAGATAGAATATCTAGGGTTAAAACGGTGTTTTTGAAGGGGTTACAAATGATAAAGCAGAGAAGAGTCACCAAAATCACTGCATTTCTTGCTAAATTCAACACACATCTTCACGCAGTTCCCGGGGGTTTTCCCCAGCTGTATAATCGCTAAAATCTCAATATCTACCTGGTATGCCATTTTAACCTTTGACAGCTCAATATTCAAAACATTGACTTGCAACTTGGTCCGTATTTTGCTAGAGCATGTGCATGTCTGTTGTCAACTAAGTATTGCCTGAAAAACATATCTCGTCTCAACAGACTGCCTACCCTGAATGAATTTACATGTATGTGTGCACATGTATGTATTACGTTTTTAGGAGTATGCTCTGACAATTTAGTGTATTTTCTAATTTTACTAGTTTCCTTTCAAGTATTTTCTGTTGCCTTTCCTGTTTTTTTTGCCTTCATGTACCCTGGATTAAGTATTTTAATGTCTGCTTTTGGTGTAGTAATTCACATAAATTATGTGTACAAAATACTCCAAAACACACAAGGTACATGTTGGCAGGTCACAATTACCAATAACCACCCACAACGTTATCTACAAGAGTAATTCAATAAAATGAATTACTTTCAATGTGAAGCTAGAACTGTCAAAAAAAGGAATGCTGCAGGTGGACCTCAGACGTCAAAATAGATTTGTGCTCTTTTAAATAACGTCAAAATGGAAATATGTGTGTGATATCATTTGAAAGCACCAATATCATGGATGATGTGAAGACCGAGGACTGCCTTTCATTGGTCAATATTTCACAGCTCACATTCCCTATAGCCCTCCATGTAAAATAGAACATGGGTGTTAAACTACTGTATGTGTACAGGATTTTCTGGAAAATCCGATTTTAAGCTAATGTTAATTAACTCCCCATATTCACTTGTGTATTTTTGATCTAAATCAATCCTAGACTTCACCAACCCTTATCTCGGACAGCAAAAATACTGTTTAACAAGAAAAATACTTAATTATTTGGCTAGAAATGATAATATAAATACCAACTTAATATTGTAAAAAATATTATATTGTACAGAATTGTGGACACAAAACAAAAACGTTTCGGGAGAATTACATGTTATATCTACATCTATCTGTCTGCTAGATGCATCTATCTGTTTCTTATCTTCTGTACTCTACTGAATCACGATTGATGACCTGGAGATTACCTGGAAATTGTACAAACACGGCTACAATATGTTTCTACTGCAACGCTATTTATAGGGACATGTTACAAGCCGATAGAAGGATCTCATAACATCAGCTGATTGGCTCGTTATTGGTGGACCAGTTAATTAGTTATTACCGTTAGCTAAAAGTCAAACAGTGTTACATTTCCCTATAGAGGACATGTTGATGAAACGCTTCACTGAATGCAGACAATAGACCTAAAGCAGGAGAATCCCTCAAATCAATATATGGAAAGCAGAACAATAGACATGGATTGCCGGAGATAAACCTGGTTCTTTCATGCTTTGATTGGTGTTTAATGTCATACTAAGGGTTGTTTCACTTGTCATACTAAGGGTTGTTTCACTTGTCATACTAAGGGTTGTTTCACTTATATCATCGCGGATTAATTTTTTTGCTCTGCCTCCTTTAAATATGCCATTCTTGCAATGCTAGACTCCAGCATACACCTGAAGTTGACTGATTTTAGCATCGTGGACCTCTCCAGTAGAATATTTTGCAGGCATGCCACATCCATCTACAATGGGTCTGCCTGGGCAGGAGAGGATTGGGCTCTATCCCTGACATGTAGTCACTCACATTGTTTATTTGTTGGATTAGTGTATAATATTGTATTTACGGCTATTTTATTTTTGTAAGACGGCTTTGCACTGGTGGTAAATGGTGGAAAACCCAATTCCTGCTATCTCTGTAGTCACCAAAAGACTTCCCTGGTGAGTTTAGCAGTCAATACATTAATGTTAATAAGGGGATATCTCTTGTTTGATGGTGGCGTATTTCCAAAGAGTTAACAACAACACAAACATAATGTGAAGTCTTTATAAATATAATAATACAAACGCTCTGTTAGAAAATAAATGTTCCTCCATAGTGGACAGCATAAATATACTTGTAGAAGGCCGGGTGGCTGAATGGTCTAGGTGGCCTGCATTTACTGCTGGCGATTCGGTGCCTAACTCTGAGGGT
>JAQQZZ010102129.1:0-16323 GCA_030265115.1 Mopalia vespertina
GTGGGAAACAATCTGGACACTCTTTATTGATTCATATATAACAGAACCCGACCCGATTTAAAACAATTAGATTATTTTATGTTTAGCAATACCATCTTTCATCAGCTTTGTCACAGCTGACGTTATTTATAAACACCATATGGAAACTGAATCTGGGCACAAACCGAAAATGATATCACATATCGATATTAAAACCCAGCTTATTGGTCATCCGGTTTATATGGAGTTATTTTAGAAAGCATAAGTTCTCTTCTTATCGACGACCAGTGCCAGCTGTGACTAATGCAATATTAACAGCAGCATTAAATAAAACGTCGTAAATAGTGTATCTGTCTAATAATATGGTTCGTTTGTAATACTCGGGTCTCTATATTAAATCTGCAGCTCACCTATAATCTGTTTTAACAGTTAGGTTTGAATCCATAATATTAAAGCTCTTGTAAATTACCATAAAAAATATAAAAAAAACCTAATTGCTTCATATCTCTTTCCATTAACTGTTATTATTGTTGTACTGATATTAAAGTCAAAGACACCACCCTCCACCCCGAATAAAAAAGTTAATTAAAATAAAACAAAATATTTAAAATTAAAATTAAAATTTGCTATGCCACTAAGTTATTTTTTGTTTGTGCAATGCTATTTTTAATTCAACACTTGATTTATTTATAATAAATGGTCAATGGAAAACCGAAAGATTGATATTAATATCGGATTTAGATATATTTATATCTCATAACATGTATAGAATAAAAGTCTATAGTAATTTGACCATAAATATGTTATTTTATGCTGTTTAGAAAGTAAAATTGACATTTTCTATGCTGATATCTCAATAGCTAGTTAAGATTATTGAAGGTGATGTTCACATCTAGGCATGTGGTAAATAACACTTCTCAACATTGTTAATTGTTGTCATTAGACGTTCAAGAGCGAATCCATTGTGATCGTGGTTTTCTCAATGTTTTCGATTTTATCAAAATCAGTCTTCTGTAAACGAATATGGTATTCCCGACAAGGTAGGTTATTAAATCTCATATAAAATTCAAATTAAATATATTTTGGTATCCTGCTTAAAAGTTGCTTTTAACTGAATATGGGATATAGTTAATGCCCTACTATCAGTGATCAGATATACAAGAGTTAATGGCCCAAGAAGAGAGAGGATTTGTCGAATGTGTGATGAACAAAATCCGATACACAACAAGTCCCGCTCTAAAGTAATCGAATGTGTGCGCAATTCATCTGAGAGTCAAACGATCGTCACCATTATGACATGCATTTGGTCAATTCCAGTGATAAAAATAAGTCCGCGTTGCGTAGATGTTTCAGTCTTTTCATTTCTTTTGAGCTCAGAACATAATGTACTCCTAGACTAAAGTGACTTATTTTAAATCTATGAGAAACTTGTCAATTTTAGTTTGTTCAAGTGCGCGCATACGCTGGTTAATAAGCTTCCGGAGAACAAAATGCACGATTTTGACGCATAATCACACGTTTATCACGACCGAGCGTAGTGATGATACCATAGTAACGAGAATCTCGCGTAGTTTAACCGATTGCTTTTATAATAGGATCGGTTTTATGATCTAGCTCAGTGTATGGACAGGAGGATTCAACGGACGCCCTTATTACTCTCTGGAGACAAAATGTGTCTTCAAGTATAAACAGAGAACGAATTCCGCTTGAAGGTAGTCTAAGCCGCTAAGAGCTCTTACGTTGTACAATCTCGAAACGCATTCAAGAGTCATTTAGTGACAGAGAAACATTGCTTAAGTTGATAATAGGCCAGTTGGAGCACGGTCCTTGAAGATTGTGCCTTTAAGTATAGAGGGAAAGTTTGACCATCTACTTTCATTTTTTCATCGCCTGGATGACAATTGCCCTCATTACTGGAACGTATAGCACGATCTGGCTTTGTCCACAAATCTTAACGATGTTACCTGGACAACTGTAGCCTGTTACTTCTTATTCCTCTGTAGTTTGCTGGAAAACAATCGCCATTTCAGGGTTGGAGCTTGTACACTGTAATTAAGTGATGCTGACCGTGCGAATCTGACCTGATGTTTCTTATCACCCTGTTGTTTCTGTGAAACTATTAAACCTTTAGTGTTTTAACAAATTTTATACTTGAATTTCACAAGAGATAATTTCCTTTGTCATGGATCTAAAAAGGCGAGCTTAAAAGCCGGGACACTTTTGATTACGTAACAAAACCTCTCCGCAATATAGGTTGCTATTCTATGATTAGTACTTCGGATTTTGTTTAACATGGAGAACGTTTTTAAAGTTAAGTTACTGGTAGAGAGATTCCAAACTGTACATCTGTCGACCACCAGGTATATGAGTGAGACACACGATGTGGCTCCGGCAATCGCGGTGGTGGTTTTAACGAGATTGCCTCTCTGGTTACCACCGTAATTTGGCAACAAACAATGTGAAGTGAACAGTCGTTCGTCCTATAAGTGAAATACCCTTGAGTACGACGTTAAACCCAATCAAACAAACGAACTGTCGAAGAAAAATGTTTCTGATTTTCGATTATCTTTTCAGATCTGTTAAGTGAATTGTTTCGACCTGTTTATCTTATGTTAATTTTTAACATCTTTGCAATGTTGTGTTTCAAATGGGTTGTTTGCGGTTGATGTTTTGAGATAGCCTGTCCGCCTTCTTTTACAATATGTCAATCCTGTTCCAGCCCAATGAAGGCAACCAATCCGATCTCACGGACAAGGTGGATTTCATACACTCTCTAATGGAACCATTAAAGCTTCTTCAATCACGACTCTGATGGAGCCCTTCATGGTTCTGTCTGGAACCTTCACAGCAACTGTTTCAAGCATTTCTCTCTTTCTTCTTATATCAAGTAACCGTTCTTGTCGTAATGGTTCCATATCAAATCATTATTTCCAAAAGTGTACTTAAAACACTATGACAAACTCGTTTATTTTAACATATTAATGTCAACTAAAATAAAACAAGGAAAATAACATAAAAAACCTACATGAATAAATTAACATGTTACATCTTTGATGTTACGGGTAACCCCATTAGCTTAACAAATATGGACTTCATGTTTCCGGTGATTCATTTAAATCATTAAACTATATATTATTATTATTGTCACCTTATTACATATACACAAAACGGTGTTAAGGAGCAAAGCTGTCTGTATTAGAACTCGAATCCGACTTAAGACAACATGTTAAAATGGAAAAATGATAGGACAAAAAAAATTCATTATATTTGGATGGACTGGTTAACAATATTGAACTTATATTCTTTGTCTAATGTTGCAATTTAATATCTCATATTGTAGGGCATATGTACATGCATATTGTGCCATTAAATGTGATTTGTTTGTGGAAATAAAATAAATATAAAAAAAACCTACACACTTGGGTGTATATAAAGCCATCCAGAATTTAAATATATTTGTATCGTGTGCAATTCACAATGGGAACTGAGGTCTGGCAAAATACAATATTAAAACAATAAAACGACCCATCGACGTTCAGATAAAGTTATTCTGGGCTTTTTTAGTGTACCAATCGATACATGTTTACCCCGAAATCAACTGTCCGCATCTACTGCCGGGAAATCAGCGTGAAAATCTACCTATACATTTTAACCAATCTTTAACTCATGGATAGTTAGCGGGAACAAATGGGACTGAGGTATTGGCAGAGAACCCATTGGATTACCTATACTCAACATAAGATCTGACAATAGACCTCTTCTCTAGATCGATGAACTCTTTGGGCTTTGTTATAAATTCAAAAATCTCGTTATTGTTTTTAAAGACAAATGACATATATGACGCTAAAACGTCCTTGTTTCCCTGTAACACCACAGAGAGCAGTAGCAGAGCTTTCAGTAACTCATCATTGGAATACTGTTGTGTTGGGAACGTTTCAAGAGTTATCTAAGTTTTAAAAGTTTAAGTAAGATCTTTATATAGAACCATTGAAATTAAGAAGTCAACTTAAACACGTCTTATGTAACAGAGATCACTTAACCCTTATCATGTCAAAGCTGATCGATGTTTGTCTCCGTTATTCCGCTTATGAGGCCTGGACAGCCTTCAACTATGTTTACGCTTATGCCCACAGCCCACAATTAATTTTCCCTAAAAACAAATTAGAAAAGGCACTTTTTTGTGGCACAATATTCGACAAAATGGTGTAATATAAGTGGTCTTTAGTGTTAACTGTAGGACAATAATGGCGTTCCTCGTGTAATGCAAATTATAAGTCTTTAACACAAGGCCAAGGAAACAGTAGTATTTTAGGCAGTTGTAAACTTGCTGTTTCTTTCAGATATAAACTCCAAACATATTCAAACACGCCTATAATCTTCGATGGTAGAATTATTTTTTGCTAAAGGGATGCATTTTGATCAGAAACTTGCTTATTTCAGAAACAAAACACAGTGTTAAACTCAGAACACGTCATAGATCGTATTTGTTTCAAAAGCTCACATCTGGTAATACAAATCATAAAAGCATAAATAGTCATCAACATTTTCAAGCAAATTTATTTATTATTTTTTATCGCTGATGTTTAAAGTCGAACCCAACTGTGTCGCACTTATCGTAAAATGGAATCTTCTTAAGTCGTAACTACAAATCGCAACATGAGAATGCGCCTTAACAAATTAGTTAAAAAGGGCATAACTGGATGATGCTTGTTTAAATGACTTTAAATATTGGCGGTAATCAAAACTTGAAAGCAAATTTAAGGATACAATTTGTCTCTGTTAGTTAATTCTTCATGTAGATATATCGGCCTATACTTATGCATTTATCAGTTATATTAATTTACTGGATATACTAAACACTAGTTATCGTAAAATTGTTGCTACCATTGTAATTGTGTTCTGAACTGAACCAAACTACAAGTAGAAAGGTGTTGTTCACATCTAGGCATGTGCTGAATAAAACTTCTCCACATTTATTTTAGCTGTACTTAGACGTTCAAAAGCGAATCTATGCCTCAAAATGACTGAGAGTTCTACACGCCTAGCTTGTAAACAACTGCCCTATAGAACCAGTATGGATTTTTAGTAAAACGACCGTGCTGATTTAAATGACTGTTTGAGCCGTATTCTACAAGGCATGGAATAAAATAAAAGTTAACGACCAGGACTGACTGTTAACTCTACCAGTCTAATTATTCCTACAACACGGCGACAATCCCAGAACTACATATCTGAGATGGTCTTATTGACATTAGTAGTAACTGGTTTATTCAATAATTCCAGGTGTGAAACCCGATACTATGTTACGGATTTAGGTATAAAAGATTTACCTAAATGTTGAAAGCTTCACTAAAGCCAAAGACTGCTTTATGGGATCGGACTGATCGCAATGAATGTTGAATTCGGTTAGGCAGTTGTTATTGACATTCAAAGGTTACATGGTTTGGTTTCCGATCAAAGAGCACCCGCGCTAATATGACGCGGAAATCATTTTCAGGTGAGAGACACCTCAATCGACATAGGAGATAGGAAAATTAGTCAAAATTCGCAAAATATTGCTAATAAAGGATTTCTTTGTTGATTGAAGTGTGCAGTAGTTCTTCACTGACTACTGACTATCGGCTTGTTATAAATGTGTTGGAAAAATGCATACAATAATTATGACTAGAAACGAACAAAACATCGTGCTGCGAAATCTTTCATACAAACGATTGTCCAGTCTCTTGTGGTATGAACATGGAGGTTCCAAAAACGGGTTTTCGGGCTTAGGGTAATTCCTTTGGAACATAACAATTTTGTCTTTACTCGGCATTAAAGGAAGATTTACTTTCCAGCAAAGATTTCCGCTTCACGGTATACTACAGTGCTATTGTAGTAAAACACCGCTGACCCATCCACACATCCATCCAATCACATCCAATTCCTCCATCCATCCATCTTGTTTGCTTTCTTGCTTGCTGGTGCTGTCGAAGCTACACTGTTAGAACACATGCTGGAAATTGTGTCGTAGTTTTACAGTGGTTATTTTCATAAAGTTAACAAAAATTAACACCATTAACACCAGTTTCTGTACAGTGCTATTCATATAAACAGTTATATACCAGGTTCGTTTATAGCATCTGTATGTAAGCTTACAGTATTCCTGTTGCTCAGCTATACGCATTGCCTGTTCATAAACAATGTCAATATTTGCAGATAAACCGTGCAAGGTGCCAAATCACTATAAACATCACTTGCGGACCTACCTGCGGAGATTCCAACTCTAAGGTATAACCGAGCCATCTTGTCTGGTTTCCAATATTTCGGAAACCAGCTTTCAGCGCGCAGTGATACACGAGTCGTCGCATCACAGCGTGGATGGACTTCATAATACTCTGTAAACAACAACACCTGTTTGCGCTTTAAATGTTATAATAAATGTGACCTTTTAAAGTAAAAATGTCTATAGTTTGGTTTCAGTTCTGTTGCATTTATACTTGTTAAATGAATAGACTCGCCTGTACAGATCAATAAACACTTTATGTTCTTTAAAACTTCTTTTTTCTTAAGATTTTAACACAGGCGCCTGTGTAAATATTATTTTAAAAACTAGGGCAAGAACTATGTCTATACACACAGCTGAGGATCTAGTTTTAATTTAACCAAAATTAAGTCATTCAAAAAGTTATTGGTCTCATGCTGGCACACCATTGTATCAGTGAAATAACCTGAAGTCCAATGTCAAGTCCAAACTAAACAAAATTTTCATTGTTTTTTTAAACAGGTTTGGATATGACCTGTTCAAATAATACTGTCTGATGCGACCATTCCTCAATGCAATTATTATATGAAGCTTTACAACATCAACTTTTACCCAACAAATGATGCTGAATTTATAAAGTGTACAAATGTTCACTACCCTCTCCCCTAACATAGCAACCTCCAAATTTGGAAATCCTATATCTACATGTCTGCGAAATTGACAAAGTAGTATGGTTATCTTCTGGTATAGAGATTGTGAGTGATACATTGATGTCTTCCACAACGCACGCAGGTAAGTCAGTTCACAAGACACTTTGATACACATTTGGTTACTTGTTAACACACATTTTCCGAGCGTAGAATAAGAGCGGGTGGCTGATCGGTCTTGGTGGCCGCTATTAACTGCTGGCGATTCGGTGCCTGACTCTGAAGGTTGACACGTTCGATTCCCGGACGTGTTTCAACCTGCAAAATTATCTGAACTAGAACCTGTACAAATTAAAACACTGTTTTCCGAACAATAAGGAAAATATTGTAGAATAAACTCGCCGTTATCCGCTTCGGACTGTTCCGACATGATATGAGGGTTTATCAGCCATCGTTGTAATGCTGTTGATGCATCGGCCTATATCTGATGGATTGTGGTGATTTCCACTTATCACTCCAGCAGTCGCTGCTGCTTGAAATATTTACGTATTCGTTTATTGTCAACGTCAAAGTCATTGCAAAACATGAATTTCTCTTTCATTTACACCGTCCGCACCGCATAACCGTCATGCATAGAATTATTAACCCATTAACACTTTTTTAAACCCGCTGACCCAAGACATGCATTGTTGATGGTAGTATATAAGACTTGCATCAATTTTCTCTGCTTGACTTCAACTTGGAAGACAGGAACTATGTTTTTTAAATTATAATTTTCTTGGATTTATCAAGGTTTTGATTCGGCAATTCTTGGGAGTATTTCATTTCCACACTTGATTGTGAATTAAATTCTGGCGATGTATGTTGTAAACTTCTTTTAATAAAAATCCCGAAAAACAGGGTTAATCAGCGAAAAGATGGCTCGGTGATACCTTAGAGCTGGAATCTCCGCATGAAATCTCGAGGTAGGTCCTCGAATAACGTTTAGAATGTGCATGTCTATAATGGACGCATCCATAAAAAAATATCTTCCTCCCTGGTTTCTTTCGTAAAACTGAGTGACAGATCGGATAAACCGTCTTCTTATACGTGAAATATACCCATTCAGTACGACGTTAATCTCAAATCAAACTAACAATCAATAAATTGCCAACTTTATTTAACTTTTTATCTTATAAAACTGTTGGGACCCAATACTGAACGACTTAACCTCTATGCTATAATTAAAAAAACAACAAGCTGATTTTAAGTTAACAAAATCGTCTATGTAACGAATACAAATAATATAATGCACCCCCAAAAATTGTGGTCAGTTTCTCCATACTGACAAATTTATTACGTAAGTTCATGTTTATTAATATGATTTGATAAGGTTGATTTATACAATCGTTATATCTTGTGCAATCAAAATACAGACATGTTTATTACATTGGAACGGAGGGTTGAGAGGGAGCATGCTGTTGCCATGTTGCTCTCAGAACTAAAGGCAACATGGAGCCGATCTGTTTGTGGTGTCTTTGTATTACGTCCTGTGATTGTCCTTGTATTTGTCATCTCTTGTCTGTTTGTTGTCAGTGGCGTCGAAGGTGATTTCCTTCACTCGTTGGGCTGGCACAACGTCATGTGAGTGAAATAACCTTAAGTACGGCGTTAAACCCCAATTAAGCCAAATCTTATTTTACTTTGGGCTTAATCAAAACTCACAATATATATCTCCGGTTAAACGAATCTATTCAAAGTCAATTTCCGTTTTAAATCAATTTCTCTATTTTTTCCCCAAAGCTTATCTTTTTAATAAATTTATTATAGCCGTCATGTTAGTCGCATAAACTTAATTTCGGGGCTACACACCATTCAAACGAATGGATGGGTAAGAAAGCTAATAATGTATAATTCCCAGCATAAATTGTTGTTGTTTTTTGTATTCTATGTGGCTAACATCTCAATGCAGATAAACAAGGGAGATAACTGGATAGACTTGCTGATCCAGCAATGCAACAATTTATTCTGGGTTGATCTCCCATCTTGGAAGATATCTAATGCAACCCATAAGACACTGGCCATAGCAAAAACAGACGGGTTTTCTACAAGAAATGGTTTGTCAAAAGTATTTATTTCATCAGAGACTTTTCTGACAGCCATGGAAACTGGAAGAAGTATACGACTTTTATCATTATCTATAACATGAAGACAAATTACTTTGGCATTTGCGGTGTGATAAAACCCTACATTCGTTCATCTCGTTTTCCAGTTTTGCTTTTTGTTAAAACTGAATATTATTTGCCAAAGCGATTAAAAATATTATTAAATAATGAAAAATGTTGTACAAATCCTTATATATCTTTATAACCGCAATTTATAGAACCTAAAAGCTAACAGAAATGGCTTAGAGTGGAATAGGAAGTGGGACAATGGAAATTGTTATACAGTTTGCCTTTTTCATATTCAAAAACACAAAATTACAGTGGTTTCAATATAGTGTAGTCCATTGAATTGTTGGAACAAATAGACTAATAGCAAAAATGTATTTACCAGCAGATGAACTATATATGAAGGCCTACCTTTTGTCTAGTGGCAAACGAAACAATTTATTTTGTGATTGTCTCATCTGAGACTCGCTCAATCAGTGGATTTATGACACGGTAGCAATTAATTTAAACTTAACACGAACCGACCGTAGTTTAAGTATAAGGCAATATCCGCAAAAAGATGTCAAGATAGGCTTGTCTCATTCTGATTCAAAGCACTAAAAATACAAATTTGTCAATGCTGAAAGATTTGGAAAATATATGCATTAGTCTATAGACAAATTTAACTAGGTATGGCACAAAATGGAAAATCTTCTTTAAATTTCTTTATATATTTATAAAATATTTATATATAAAAAGTGTTAAAAAAAACCCCGAAAACTTACACACTTTTGTCCTGCATCTATTTAACTCGAATACAGTGTGGCGTAATAAATAGTGAACAGGAAAATTAAGCACATTAAGTGCGGCGTTAAACCCCAATTGAACAAATAACAAACTGTAGTCAAGGGGTTGTCACCATGCATTAAAATGTATTGTTTCCATAGCAATACTTGACAAACACTATCAGCAGACTAGGGCATGTGCACATGGAATGCGTTTATCTGCCTTTTGTGATAATTCTTTCAGCGTCTCCCCGATTAAACCTTATGTCAATTAAAAAGAAAATGAGTATTTTGTCAATCAGCAGAAATTAAGTGTCATTTAATTGATGAGTGCGATTAAAATAAATTAAATTTTAATAAAAAAAATTTGGTTGGTCGTGTGTGTTTTAAATTATTTTTATTACCGGTATTGCTAATCTCTTGTTCGGCTAATTAAGTATGAGCTGGGATTAGGTACAAAGATATGACTCAAAATGCTGGTTCCAACAACTCCTGTTGGAAGCCCAACACGACCATCGAGTCCGGCGGCGTTTTAGACAACTCAGCTTTGACAAATGGCTCGTGTGTATAGAAGTGACAAGGTACAGTGACTAGCTCTTAATGAGGAGTATGTCAATTGTTTGAGTAAGGTCTGCTCAATGTCCACTTGCAAGTTTCGAGTGTGGATCAGATTTTTTGGACTGCTCTGATGTGTTGGCGGACGACACGAATCGTGTCTACTTGAGCCCCTCAGTCAGCGCGAAGAGGACAACAGCCACGCGAATATTCCCCTCATCAGTATCTCCTATATCACGCCTCATCCGATACTCACCGCGTCCCACAAAGATCGTAACAATAACCGCCAGTGTTATTTAAACAGAACAATCAATACAAGATGTTGACTCTGTAAAATGTGCCTTGACTTCTTTCATCGCTCCTCCTAACAACTTCCCCCATCAAAATAGACCCCTACGGTCTTACCTAGATTCAATGCAATTTTGTTAATATTTTCGCCTATTTCAAATCATTTTGTAACCATAATCAAGTACCATCTATTTTTTTTAAAACTCAAACTGCAACTATGGGATTAGCTCTGTGTCTCTGTATTGGGCTATATGTGTGAGGTTTTCGTTTTGTATCTCAGGATTCAATACAAATAAACGATAAAATCGTCTGATTAACAGCATTTTGTAACCATCAAGTAGGCCTACCATCTAGGTTTTCAACGCAGGATGGAACTTTGGGATTATCGGGCACCATGTAATGTTCTTCCTATAGGAAGTCACGGAACAGAACTCTACTCTTCGTCACAGTAACCGAAATCTCCAGCAGGTACAAAAAACGAACGATTTTTTTTATTTACGAAAAATTATGTATGTAAGTAACGTTATAAAGAATTATGTATGACATCATTATTAATTACATATAGTCCCGGTGTATTTTTTCAGTAGTAAATTGTCAGACGACGACCGCAAAATTTACCGAAAATTACCGTTTTTATATAATTTCGGAACATGATTTATGACCAAGCGGTCTATACGCCTGTTTGATTGATTGGGTTTTAGCGCCGTACTTAAGGTTATTTCTCTCATATGACGGAGTACCAGCCCAATTGCCACTGGCAACAAACGAAGGCAAGAGGGGACAATCACAGGACACTATACGACATCACAGATGTCAGATCGGCTTCATGTTACTTGTAATTTCAGTTGCTTGAAAGAATATTAGCCGCTAACACCAGATTAAATGGCTAATACCGGGTTCGAGATATACCTACAACATGGCGTGACGTCATCTAATAGAGGATTAAATTTAATAGTGATTCGAGCAACTGGTCCCTGATCACTAATTAAATAAATCAACAACCGTACAGACGGATTGGGACAGGTGTTCAACAATCCACATTCTTTAATTTGACTTAAGCCAAGAACGGCTTTGAAGATTCAACTTTTTGCTTCCACATCGAAGAAAAAGAGCGAACAGTCGGCCACAAATGCTTTGCTTTATTTAGACGTTTAAGTTAAATTAAAGGCTTTCCAAACATATAATAACTGAGGATGTTTATGTCTTAGAAAGTGAATATTAGCAGTATTTTTTATATTTTGAGATAGCACTTTCCTAGTTCAGAAAATTTTGCAGGTTGAAACCCGTCCGGGAATTGACCCCACATAATAATATATAACAAGAATTTATACACACTTCAATAATTTTGGAAAATCTATATAAAACTTTGGTAAGAAATTCTTAAACGGTCATAATCTAGAGCATGATTTGGCGATGAATTATTGTTGTTTATGATACACCGAATCGTTGCGTCAAAGTGTATTTATTGTCCTTTGTTAGCCGGATGAAAGATAATAGATATATTTTAACTCAATGTTTCGTTGGGCCCTCAGCACGAGTGACGTTAAATTGATGAATAAAGCAAACGTTATATTTCAAAACGAAATCCTTGTTTTCTTTAAATGTTTGTTACAATACTTTATTTTTTAAAGTCTTGAGTGGTATAATCACATTTTAGAGTCTTTAACACTCAAATGTGATGTTAGTTTAGCAAACGTATCGGTACTCCTACGTATATCGAGTCCGTCTGTCAACCATCAGGTATATGAGTGAGTCACACGATGTGGCTCCGGCAATCGCGGGGCTGGTTTTAACGAGGTGTCCTCTCGGTTTTCCACCGTAACTAGGCAAGGAACAGTGTTAAGTGGACAATCCGTCGTCATATAAGTGAAATACCCTTGAGTACGACGTTAAACCCCAATCAAGCAAACAAACCGATACGTTTACTTATATAGCTAGCGATTTGTGCGCTTCAAATGACGGCTGTATCAACCTGGCGCTCCCCAACACGAAACTGTTAATGAATTGTAAAAACTATGTAGGCCTACGGTATTGTCAAGACCAAAAAAAAAAATAATAACAAGGAAGCTTTGGATAAAAAAAGTAAAAGTATTTGAAAGTATTCAGTTTGAAGCAATAGGCCTACCCGCTATCCAGAACACTTTAATTATTTATCATTCAAAAGCGTAATACAACTCAATAGTAGAAGACTTTAATAAAGCAATATAGTTATTAGCTTTGGGCGATCGCATCTATATGCAATTCGAATGCTTATATGCACACACTTGATTGAGTAAGCTGCTTTGAGTTATCTTTCTATAATGCAACTATATCGTTTTGACTCACGTGGTACGGAAGCTAACGGCGATTCTTTTTCAGTTGCCGGTTATAGTTTTACCAGCAGAAAATATCAAAACTATTGGCTGTCAATCAACGCAACAACTACAACAGCATGGCCCTCCAATCGCACTTGTTGGATGACAAACGGTTAAATGGTCACGCCCACTTTTCAGACAACTATGGATTTTTATGATAATCATCACGGAAATAATGCTTCCCATTTGTCTTTATAGTAAATCTAGATTTAATAAAGAAAACAAGATTATCTGTTGGATTTATGAGTTAATTTTACCCAATTGTAATAACATTCAAATAAGGCTGACTTGATCGAACGGTATCACTCAAATAAATCCAGTCTCTCTAAGCGTCCACAGGTGTCTTTTTAAGCCGACTACCTTAGGACGAGTGCGTGTATTCGGAGAACTACCTCATCTCAGGTGCCTACTTGGCTGGGATTTGGGGCATCAAAACTTATCATCATAGTGCTTCTGTGTTTATTGTAAGCAGAAAGCAGGAATACAGACTCCAGGTAACATCAGTTGACATCGCCAGGTACGTACAGTTAATTCACCATTCACACGCAAAAAACTCATTCTAAAGAAATCATTAATTAATAAATGTAAAATTACCTGTCAGTTCCATATCTTTTTTTCTTGTTAATTTCTCATTAGAAGTCAGAACAACAGATCTTGTTATATTAACTATTTTATTCAAGAATATGTTTTAAAATATTTTTTTGTCGTTAAGAAATGGGCCAACGATTACTGATTACTAATAACGCACACTATGTGCGTTATTTTATGATAGTATTTTCTGATTTAGAAGTAGTTCTAGCTCAGAAATTTCTCTTCTTTTTTTTTTCATTCTTCAGTTATCGAAGTCACATTGTTTCGAGTGGCACACATATATTTGCCTGTTATAAATACCGGCCACACTTCATTTGACCCCTCATCGAATGTTACGGGTTCGATATCCGTACACCGTACACGTCTCCATTGTTGTATGCTTGCTAACCTGTACGTATGTGTTCTAACAATAGACGTGCCTCTGGAGGCGCTTTGTTATTAATGTAGCCATGTTGGTTCTACTCAGTATTAAGACACAATAATTTTTCGGAAGAACCAAACGTTTCACTTTTTATGGTTGTATAGAAGTTTGGCGATTTGTGCCCATTGTTGGATCACACCGCCGTCATACCAATAGATAAGTATTGAGCACGCCGTGCAACTTAGCACAAAGCAACCTACGAAAGTGTTGCCCTAACAAAACGAAAATACTAAGAATATTTTCTTTAAATTTAGAGATAAATTGTTTTACTTGTAACGCTTCTAGGGGGTCGTCGTTACACATTTATCTACGTTTCTCGAACTATTAAACTTTTGCCCAGCATGTGGTTAGGGTTAGAAATTCATGCTTTGCAAAAAAACATAGGGCAAATCTCTTGTATATCATGACTATCGCTGAGGCGTTTAACATAGTAAACTATATAGTAAAAATCCGATGAAAGATAATGAATTCACTTTGACTCAACTTTTCGGTTTATTGATCAAACCATCATCTGGAATAATTTTAGTCCTTAATTTTAAGTAATTTGAGTTTTAACCAAGTCTCTAGTTAAAACTAGTCCTAGTGATGGGTTTATCAACATACCGAAACGTTGAGTCCAAATGAACTCAATATCATTTTTCAGTTTTTACTATTACTTTCCTCAAACTTCTTAGAATGTTACCAAAAACTGAACTAAAAACAGAACTGGCCTTACTGTTATCCGGGTTCATGTAACAATAATCACTCTCAGAATATGGTGAAACATTTATTGGAATTTGAGATAACCGTTGCGGAAATCTCGTTAATAATGACAACCGTATATGAAGCTAGGGTTTATTGTGCACATATGTTCGTTCAAAGCAGAAAATAACTTTAATATAAATCAATTTAGATCAGAATAATAGATGTTTCAGAAATCTATATTCAATTTAACAGAGTTATTACATTAGACTTGCGGTAGATACAGTTATGTGTCTGTCAATGCACGGAGAAAAAAAAATATATACAAATTTTAATGAATGAAAGAGGCAAGCTAAAACAATATGTTTGTTTGATTGAGGTTTAACGCCGTACTTCACTCATATGACGGCGTGCCAGCCCAATAGGTGAAGGAAACGCCACTGGAAACAAACAAAGACAAGACATGACAAATACAGAACAATCACATGACGTAATACAAAGACATCACAAACAGATCGACTTCATGTTGCCCCTTAGCCCTGAAAGCACCAGGGCAACAGGAAGCTCCTTCCCAACCCTTCACAAAACATTATGTAAGCCGATTTTATATTGGAAATGTGTTGAATTTTCTATATCAGATTTATTTTGAAATTATCTTTATTTTACAGAGTTCTACAGCATGGATAGTGCCTATTCCTCTGATGGTAAGGATATTGCCTGTTTATTGTTTACAATAACGTATACATTCCCATTTTAACGGAAGGACTGTAAAACATATCATATAGATTGTTAAATATATGTAGTATATATTTTGAATAAATAGTATATATATATATATATATATATATATATATATTCTATTTGACCAATGTAGTTGGTGCATTTGACATATAATAAGTATGCTTTCAGCATTTTATTTATTATTTGATTGAAAATATTTTTAATGTACAGAAAGAAACTTGTGCTTGCCTCCACCTTGATTCGAACTCGGGTTTCTGGCAAGCACGGCGGCGCTCCAACCGTCTGAGCTACTTGGTTGGGAATATATAACCAGAGACCAGAGTTCGAATCCGGTGGAGGCAGGCAAAATTGTCTTTTTCTACATTACAAATATGCATATAGTGAAACGCGATGTCTGTAGTTTATACCCCATAGCAATTCGATATTAAGATCTGTTTGGAAACTTGTTCTTAGGAGTTTATCCACAACATGACTGTATTCATCGGTTTTCATAAATCGACATTCCTATCCCAGTATGATTTTTTTGTAAAAATACATATAGTTTATATTATTTTTAATATTTTTTAACTATAGCTACAGCATTTAAACGACCAAGGCGTGTAATCGCCACGCATCCTATTTCAAAAGACTTGCCGGCTTTAATGCCCAGCGAATTAATTCTGTATCCTTTCATGTGATAAATATGCCTTTTTTCTGTGTAATATGGAAGTTACTGGCCCTTCGGCTAACATTTCAAGTCGAATTTCAAGAAAGGGGCCTCTGGCTAAGGGCAGTTTGTTTGAAGTGTAGCAATGCTGTCTTTAATAGAACTATAGGAACATTAACTTTCCAACTTTATGGAAACGCTTCACATCTTGGTTGTGCTAGTGTCAATTATTGTTGGAATACACCGCCGTCATATAAGTGAAATA